>MU278654.1:0-33362 GCA_022385745.1 Cubamyces sp. BRFM 1775 | reverse complement strand
TCTGATAGGTGGTCGCGCCGGGTGTCAGCTCACGCGTGGCACACGGCTCCATATGGTCCAAATTCGGGGGATTCTGGCACATAACTCTCCCTCGCCGAGGTCGGTTTCGGGATGTAACCTCAGGCCTCAAAAGACCAATTTTCGGGGATTTGGCACAATTTGGCACATAACCTTCCGGGCCCTTCTGGCCCGTTTTCGGGGATTTTGGCATGTAAGATATAGGCGGATTTTCGGGGGTCCTGGCGCCAGGCGTCGTTCGGTCGATGCCGAGATGCCAATCGGGCCTTCTAAACAGCCTCCTACAACATGACGGTCATATCTTGCAAGTCGCAACACCCTATCGTCTTCCATCGAACGCACAATCGAGTTGGATGTACGCTATGAGCGACTCTAGTGAACATCTTTCGAACCAGCATAGCTCGATAGGATCTTACTTCGAGCCCCGCCAATGCGTGTGGCCGCCGGGTACAGTGGCCCTTTATATGAATGTGATATTGACGCATTTACCACTTTTGATAGCCTCTATGGGAGATCCCAAGGGGAGAGACCCACTCTCTACATTTAACACTGCAGGTACAACTATTATGATCAATCGGGTGACTACGCACGGTGGAGAGGCGTCGAACGCGCCCTTCAACGAGGCCAGATACATGGATTCTGCATCAGAGTCTGACGATTCCTCGACCGAATCCAGCGAGTCCGACGAATCTGTATACAACCCGAGGTGGAGCCTACGATCTACCCGGGTGAAGAATGTACCTCTCTAACCTGGTACACACCCACCGTCCACACGCGGCCGCGAGCATGATATGTGGGCTCACATCACTTTTCTCCTCTCTCGACTACTAATTTCTTGCGTGTCATGCCAGTTCAAGCATACACGACTTCATTTGCATGTGGCACTCTCAAACCTTCCGGCGTTCATATGCTGATCGTGGCGCCTCCCAGTGGCTACACGATGAATCATCGAACCTCCCCTCTTGACAGTCAGCCAGCGGGACTTAGAACGTTTACTCATATGGTGGACACATATTCGTCTATTCGACTTTCTAACAGCATACGTGTATTCCGTTGAACAGGTCGTTATCTAAATGCAACGAATACTGGTATGTCACACCAAAGAAGCTCACCTTCTCCAGTTTCTCCGGTCGTCGGAAGCGCGTGCAAGATCCTCACACCGTTGAATTTGACAATCTTTCTGTCATCCTTGACACAGGTAGGTAGTCTTTGCTTGAGTATTATGCGAGTTCTCCTAGGCTCAACCAGCCACATAGGCTCAGCTTCATCGGGGCTGCTCTCGGGGTACTAGTACTTGCTCACCAAACGCCAAAACGTCACCGACGACTTGCCGCTGAGCGTCGGAAGTCTTCCCCTTCTCTGGAAATGTGAGCCTCTCTATGAGTTTCTAAGCGAGTTCCTGGACAATACGAGTTCGGGGGGCTCGATAGCTCGACGGTCGAGGTCAGCGCAAGCGCAATGCCGTTCCTCGGAGGCCATAACCCCTACATTGCCGGAGATCGCCACGAAGATTGTCGGATGGAATAAGGCCGTCTTCGGACCGGTGAGCGCCTTCGAGTCTGCTTTCGCGCTCGCGTCACGTTTAAGTACTCGGAACCTCCCTAGAAATGGTTCCACACGATCTTCGTCTCCATGCGCTACATCATATATGTATATGCATGCACCGCCGCGCCCAGCGCTGCACCGCCGAGCTCAAACTTGAGTCCCCCATTCAATGCTCTCACGGGACTATGAGGATGGGGTGATCAAAGTGGTTCAGTAAGGTCCTTCGAATCGGGGGCAAACGAATCCACTGGCAACTGGTTCTACAATCGTGAGGACGCGCGTGCCATGAAGTGAAGCACACACATGAGTCGAGGGTAACCTTGAGCTTCGTCCGGGTGTTCCGTCTTTGACTTGGCGCCATCCATCCTCACACCGGGCACGATGCATAACGTACAGAACGGTGATGCATACGAATTCCTTGAGTAGCATACAATAGGCATAGCAGTATATAAAGCTGTACAGATATCGTCGTCATATCGTGAGTCAGCTCAGACACGGGGGTGTCAATGAGTGACAGGATCGTGCAGGTGTCTAAGACGTCATGTGCAGAATATGGGAATGCGGGAGATGGGACCTATCAAATGTTAAGCACCGAGACGTAGCCGCTGGGCCTGGTCGACGGTGAGGATAGTGCGTTGCGTGGTCATAGCGATGAGCTCGCGTTCTTCCTCCAGCAGCAGCTCGGGCCTGCCGTAGAAGTGGGTGCTGTACCGAGGCTCCGGTCGGTCAACGTCGGCCCAGCCGCCAACGACACCGGATTCTGCCTTCCAGGCAAGACCATGAGGCTGCCGTGGCGAGTGGAGGATGGGCACGACTAGGGGGTTCGATGAGTCGAATAGGTCAGCTCTGCCGAGCTCCGTGTGGATACTACGACAGTAAATATCAGTCAATCAGGGGAGATATAGGCGAAGAGAACGAGGTGGCTAACGTACTGCATCTGGCGCAGGTACTTCAGGCGTCGTGCGAGCAGGGTCGGTGACTTGTAAGCGTGCTCGCACACGATGTCGTACCGCACTGGGATGGGTGGGGGCACATCCTCTGGCACGTTTGCTACCGTTGACGTAAATCAAGGGAGAAATAATATGATGTAGCCGAGTGCTCACATTCGGTCGTCAACAGGGTGGACGGGCCGTCCAGGAAGGGGTCGTGTGAGGGGTCGTGTGAGTCATCATCCATGAAATCTGGATCGAACACCTGGCTGGAGCTGCCTGAATCCTCTTCCTCGAAGAAGAGCTCGGAAAGGAAATCGGCCCCCGATTCGAGCGAAGTGTTCGGGCTGCCGTCCGAACGAGAGAGATCTGCGACGAAGGCCTCGTCGTCATCGGCATTGAGGAAGTCCTCGAATGAGGTGGCAGGATGTAGCCGGGATATAGCACTTGTGCCGGGCACTAGAAATAGTTCGGGGTCAGTGGAATTAGCTGTATAGATTTCTCAAGGAGGATAAAAGATGCATACGCAGTGAGGGTCTCTCAGTCGGTATCTCGGCGGAATTTTGAGCTTGCAACTCGAGGACCAAGTAAGAATCTGTAGGGTCCGAGGTGAGATCAACAAGCATCGAAGAGTTCTGAGCGTACGACGGACCATATGGATCCCCAGACATCTCATTGTCTTCATGACGCGACGAGTTGAACGTGGCTAAGCAAAGGTTTGCATCGGCACCAGCATTTTCTAGCTCGTCAGCTACCGAGTCCAAGATTAGCGCAGGCGTGGATAATCTGGTAATCTCAGTAGACGCACCCAAACTGCGAGTGGGCGGGCAATTCTCGTCGGCAGCTGCACGGCATTTCGTGAGAGTGTGGCTATCATTCTCAAGCGTCCGCTGGGAGTGTATGTTGCCCTTGGTCGGACGAGCAGTTTTGAGCGCCATGTGCGTGACGAAGTGCTGTCAACGTGTCTGGAAGTCGATCGACTACGTCTGGAGTTGCCGTGGTGGCGGATGCAAGCGGTCGTAGATAAGAAGCGCTATCCCGTCCTGGCTGCGTTTCGCGGTCATAGAGTGCGGGGGAGAGCGAAAGAAAGAGAGAAGGCGCCGTGTTAAGCGAGATGTTCGAGTGCTTTTGTGCGGCGTTCAGTCGCCCATTGTTCGCGCTTGTGGCCAAGATTCCCACACCACGTGACCGCGCGAGTGTGATGTATTGTCACATGTGTCACGATGTACTTGACGCCGGCGCATTATGTGACAGTGATGTGACGTACGCAGCTCGAGCTGGACCCTGAACGAAGAGCGAACGGAAAGTGAAGCAGGATGGTTACCACTGGCAGAATATTGGGTCGAGGTAGAAACATACGCAGCGATCGTACAAGATGAAATAGCAGATGTACTTATCTCCACCGAGATCACCGAGTGAGGCTGCTGGACGCGTACAATTGTCGATCAGTGGAAAGGCCGGTGACTAGTCATAAGCGTCATGCGAATGTCCTGTAGGACACAACGTGTAGCAGAAGATGGTGGGAGGAAGAAAGGGGCGTATCACAACAAATCCTATTCTGGGTGAAGGATGGCCGGACCGAATCGGCCCGCGAGACTTCCTGCCATATTGGGATAAAGGAGGCCAACTCAAGGTCGCCATCGACGCCTTTCAGTTCTCTTCAACTCTCTTTCTTACCACCAACTCCCCTAGCCTCTCTCTCCGCTTTTCCCCCTCCTCGTCGAATTCGACAACACATATCTTTCTATGGCGGACATCTCCCATCTAGCTTCCGATACTACCGGGACAGCCGACGAATCACACGATGTGCAAGACCTGACGCGATCTTCGCCGCCTCCTCCTTTACCAGCTCCGACAACTGTCTCCACACGGTCACTTCGCCCTCGTCGTACACGCGGCCGTTCTTCAGCGCAAAGCTCACGGGCATCCACGGCTGTTGCCTCGAGGTCACGTTCCCAGTCGGCGACTGAGTCCCTACAACTTGCGTATCCCGAATCGTCCGATGATACCGCAGGGCCTACCAATGCGATCACAGCGGAACCCTCTGGCCGCAATGTTACGGATAGTCACAGTACGAGCGAGGAGGGCAGCACTCCTGGAAACGGAAGGAAGAGGGGCCGGAATCAAAGGGTGCCCAGCGCAGATCCCACAGTGACCAAAAAGCGAAGAGTGGCACGCAAGGCGTCTCACGTTCAGGCGAGTGCTCTCGCTGAAGCAGAGGCATCCTCCGCGAGTGGTAGTACCATACCTGCTAGTCATACCAGTTCCCCAAACGTCGCCACTACGGTGACTGCTACCACGCCTTCGCACGCTACGAGTCATTCTGGCGAGCATGGCCTTCTGGAGCATGCCGACGAAGACCCCAGAGAGGCATTTGAGCGCATGATGGCGGGAGGCGTAATAGATGCATCCACTGCGCATGATGCGCAGGAAGACACATCCGCTGATCTTCCTGTCGTGCTCGATGCGGCCGACAAATCCACACGAACTCTCACACCTCCCTCGCAATCTGAAGGTGAAGGTTTCTCCCCTAGTCAGGTTTCGTGGAAACCTACTGCGGGTCCCAGCTCTGCATCCCGTCGCTCCGTAACACCTGCATCAGCAAGGTCTTCCCAAGGCGCCTCTGAGACTCTGGAGGCGACCCAGAAACTCGACGACGTACCCGTCGATGACGTTCAGCCCTTGGCATCGTATACGTGTCCTATCTGTTTCTCCCCGCCGACGTACGCCACAATCACACCTTGTGGCCATGTCCTTTGTGGCGATTGCTTGTTTACTGCCGTCAAGACCACGATTCAACGAGGAGCATATACTCTTCCCGCCAGCGAAAGAATGATTGCGAGGTATGTTGTTATGTGACTACCATATGCGGCTTGGCTCAAAGTTATCCTTACAGGTGTCCTGTGTGCAGAGCCCAGATCCCTGGGTGGGATGGAAGAGGTGGAGGAGTCATCGGACTGAGGCCCCGGGCGGTGTTCAGTTTATGATGCCGCATGCATGTGGCGAACGTGTGGGAAACATCGGGTAGCGCGAGTAAGTCTGAATCTACTCTACCGCTGGGATTCTCTATATCCATGTGCGGCTCGTATGGCACAAGTATCGTGCTGAGGGGCAGCAACTGGAACGTTCCTTCGTCTCTTCGCGTCTGGGAACAGATGATGTTCGAACGTCGTCTATCCGAATGACTAGCGCACTATTCTATCAGCGTCGTCATACCACTACGGCTTCCAATGTTTGTTGCAACTGCATCGTTTTGGCACCTCGCGCTCAACCACGCTGACTATATGCAATTCATCGCGTTTGCAGATAGGTTGGGTGTTCGTCCCTGGTCTTCCATCGAGCAGTGCCAGATACGTCCCGCTTCTGACACAGGAAATGCGGGAGAAGGCGTTGCGAACTGTCTGTGGCGAGAAGCATCACGCTCGCTATTGCCGCACTATGACAGCACGCACGCAGGGAGCGGACGCATCTTGCGGGAATACAGCCAAGCTCTCCTGCGCTCGCGACGAAGAGGCAAGACAATGACACCACCGTTCTTCCGAACGCTACCGGACTTGCTCGCGGCTTCCTATCGGCCTCGCGATCAGCATCATTTGCAACGAAACCGCCTCTCTCTTCCGCCGCCGCCGTTACTCGTTTAACACCCCTCTTCCATGTTCTCGCCTCGGAAACCTCGCTTTTCATGGACCGGCGCTACTCAAATTGCGTCCGCGAGGCTGTGGCCTCACTGGGACAACGTGATGCAGCGATTACAAGCCCGGCAACGGACGTCAGGACAACTATGGCGACGGGATCACCTCTTACCCCACGTCCCCTCGTCTGAGGACAGCTCGGGCCGTGCATGACAAAGTGGTTGATGGGCTAGGCGCGGGTATGGCAATGCTGTGCTCTTCGCTCGGGAGAACAAGAAGGGCTAGTTTGCTGCGGACTGTCGGCGGTGTGGCTTCAGTAGATATGGAGTACGTATGCGGTCATCTAATCTCGTTGATATCGCGAATTACTCCTGATATCCGCGTCTGAGGATTCGACCGAACGACAGGGAGCTCGAATTGGGCAGCTGGTCGATGTCGCGCGTCAACGACCGCATTGCTCGAAATGGGGGCTTCCAGGCACGGGCGACAACATGTGCTGGCAGGTTTGATACAACATCGTGCCGGCATTTTGTCGGTTTGCCGCTGAGATGGTTGGGGTATGCCTTGTGACTGGCAAAATCATCCGCGATCCTCCAGAAGGAGCAACCACAAGGGCACGCAAGCTTTGGTACTTGTGCTCCCCGTCGCTTCCATTGGAAGCTGCCATTCTGAGCGCACTGAGCGTGGAAGCCCACATACCCGATGGACGTGGTATGTGGACGTCCTCGACTGGCGTGGGACCAGGCACTGAGCACGGCGCCAATTTCCGCCTGTACGGCCTCTGTTAGCTTCTGGCTGCAGTTCCCGCACCCTCTCATCTGACCTTCCCGCGGAGGCATCGTTTGACTGCTGGATGCTGTCCATAGGATAAAGTGGGCGCCCACTGTGACTGTTCTGGTAGTGCAGTCGCTCTACTCGGCAGCTCGAGGGCCAGTTTGGTCTGGGCGCCGTCTGGCAGAATGCTCGCCGATGTCGTTCGCGCTGAGTCACGTCATGGCGTAGTCGTTCACGGTCTCAGACGGCGATGAAGTGAGCGTCGGGCGGCGAGATGTGAGAGGGAGCAGCCATACCTGGGCGATTAGCGATACCTCGTTGCATACAAGGTTCAATACGGCATCCCGCCTATGACCTCGGGGAGGCCCACAAGTCCGGGGGATGTAGTTTCGAAGTGGAATTCTATCACCTCCTGAGCTGCCTCGAGTACACCTTTTTTGCCATGCAGCGAACCGTGGCTCGTCTCTTTTGAGTGCTTCCCTCAACGTCTCCTTCGCAGACCGCATGGACGAGCCCTTACCTTCGATCTCTACCCTGTTGACGTTCCTTGTGCGACGATGCGCAACGACCGGGCCCCTTGTTGAGGGCGTCGACAGCATTTCATATTCTCGCAACAGCAGGATTGCAGCGCAGGTGAGGTGAGGAGTCGTTGACGTACTTCCCTGCCGCTTGGAATGGTGTTGCTCTGGTCTTTGACGGGGATAGGGGTCGCTAGTAGGATGTACTAACAATCGATTTGGGTACCTCAGCTGGTATGTCCGATTGACTGTTTTGCATCACTGTAAGGATGCTTATGTTCTGTTTGGTTGCGGCCAAGGCTTTGTCGGGCGCAGCGATGCCGGCCGCCGCGCAGCTAGGAGGAGCGTGGCTATCATCACATGTCGTCCGAGTATCGTCCCGAAGGCCATTCCTTATTCTAGGGCTGCAACATGGGCAAGGTCCAAGATGGGCTCAAGCCATGCGTCGAGTAGCATCAGCGAGCAAAACGAGGGTGAACGAGGTGATCGGTGAGCTACGCATCCATAATGCATCGAGGATCGAACATGCCGTCTAATCATTCATCAGGTTGTGCAGATGGAGAAGTGTATCGCCAACGGGCTCTTCCCCGAGCCTGTCAGCTTCGACGTTGTGTATCGGGCGCCTGTATGGCAGAGCTACTGGGTTGTCCAGTTGCGCTGGAACTACATTCTGTATGGCCACTTGACCTCGCCTAAGCCAAGCCAGGAATGCGGTGCCCCGTACAATGCAGCTGTGCTAACGCACATGCAAGCATGCAGCCATTGTACGACGCGCCACTCGCCAACTCTCGTTCTTCTCCAGACATTGATTGATGCCGTTGGTCTGTGGTCTGCGAGGTACGTCCACTATCACTTTCCGAGTAGTTCCATGATCGATGACCGAGCTCGACACCACACGTTGCGCCAATATCCATAGCAGCGGAGGCTTCTGACAAGCCGAGATGCCCTCGATTGCCTAGATCTAGCTCGGACGATCGGTGGCCGCGACGAAGTCGCACAAGGACCGTCGGTACCCTTGGATGCTCATGTGCCCCTTGTTGGGCTTCTTCTGGAGCTGTTTCAACTCCGTGCCGCTATGGACAACGCAGGCACTGCTCCACCTTCGTGGGACCTGAGGTCAGTTTCCAAGACTTCTGCCCCGAGCACTCACGCAGGTGTTCATAGAGGAGCCCGGGAGGCCGTGGCATATTGCATACAACATGCGAGGAGAAGCGGCTTCTATCTTCTATCTCACAAGCTGTGTCTTCCAGTGCTGCATGCGAATACTAGATTCGGTAACTTACACCTTTCATTTCCTGCGCCAGCATCACCAGTGACCCGCTCCGGCCATAGCGCAGGAGCGTCTAATGACTCAACGCTTGCGTTCTGCTTCCGCGAGGCAGTGTCCGTCCCAATACCCAACCTTCGAATGACCTTCTACTGAATGGGGTGCTAGGCGGTTCATCGCGCTGCATGACAATGTAGCAAATGTGCACACACTGGTGTCGTGTAACATCCTAGCATTTGCCCATCTGAGCGCCGCTGATCTCGACTTCGTTAGAATATGTTCGGGCCCCGCTTCTCGATATCGTACCCGACTTCGATTTGGAAGAGGCCACCGCGAACGAAACACCCCCTGGCTTGATCTTGGTACCCATGCAAGGCCTCCCGCGAGCGTGAAGCTCTGTTCAGTTCCAATCTCCTGGTATGGCCGACATTCCCGATATAGTATCGTAAGCGGTGCACGTACATGGCGCAGAACTCTGTGCTTGTTGGCATGGATGCCAGCTATGTGCGGGAAGCGCGGTTGGAGTGGAACTTCCACAGTACCGTGTACGTCAGTTTTCCTAGGAATTTGGCCCGTTGAGTTTGATGCTGCTAAACTCCGACACAGCCTCGGTCAAGACCGTTGCGCAGCATATGACAGCTCTTCAGCGGACCGCATATTGAATGATGCTTGTTGCGCTTCCGACGCAGAATTAAAGTGGTCAGAGTTACCGCAGGGGGTGTCGAACGACCCATATCTTCTTCGCGCTGCGGGGGCTACCGTCGGTCGCACGGAGCTCATCAACATGCGCGTGATCGCGGTCCGGAAGTGTCGAGCAAAGCCTTTCGATGGCGATCCTGAGAATACGATGTGTCAAGCTCCTCAGTGAGTTCTATATCACCGAGAACGACAGGCGTAGTTTGCGGTCTAATCATGAGCTGACCGGAGCGACCTGGAGGTTGGCCTAGCCGTCGATTATGGAGTCACTTCTTGCGCCGCCGATATTGTTGCCTCTTCAGGGATATCGACTTTTGACGCTTCTCCCTCTGCTTCGCGCCACATCATCACTGATCGGACCTGACCAACAGATATTACTTCAACGCCATACATAGGTGATTCCACGCTCGTCATGGGACGTTGCCGGTGTGCGACTCCTCCGGCGTCGGGCGAACACCCTTTCTGGTCGACCATCCGGTTCGGAAGCTCAACCATCAAATTCATATTGGGCTTCGCGCAGATTTATCGTGACGCATCCAACCGATCACGCTTGAGGTGAGAGGACCCTTGGCCTGGGATTTCGTACCAGAAACGAGGGACGCGTGCCGCGGCATCGCTGCGATAAGTGTGGGTCGTCGGCGCATTGCCGTAACTGTGCAGCGCCTGGACCAGCCGGTCTCATACCCCTTCCGCAAAGGGGAGCAAAGTTCGCGCGCAGTTGGAGCGAGTCCGCACCGCGGAGGGCCGCTCATCATCGCCGCCGACTTGCTGTGTAGAGCATGGAGACGCCTGTCAACTGGCCGGCGGTCTGCCTTTGAAAGAAGCGTCAAGAGCAAATCAAGGCGGATCAAAAGCTTGGTCTTGTCGAGACTGCGTACAGATTGCCGCTGATCTCTTAGTGAGGTGGCTATTTGAGGCTGATGTCGTACCTCTTTCGCAGGACGTCGTAGCAGACGTGGTGGCTGCGGCGTGCTCTGCAGGCACAGTTCCGTAGTCTGAACGGAGTCAGCTGGACGACTCGGTCGGACGGTGACCTGCATCGGACGCGGGGCGATTTGGGTGAGACGACGTGGCTCACTTGCGATCTTACCTACGACGAAAGGCGATTTTGACTTCCAGGATACGACGAGCGGCTTGGCCATGATCGATGATGCTGGCGTTGATGTACCATCAACATTGTTGGAGTGCAGGGGGCAAGGCCTGGCGAGCCCGCAGGCCGAGTACCAAGCTTCCACGGCATCCCCTTTCAATTATGGTGCTCCAGGGTCTTCGGGCCATGCGGGGAGAGTATGGGCGCCGTTTTAACTGTGTAACGGCACAGGGGGGCCGTGCGAACTGCATGTTTCACAATGCTTGGTGCAGCAGTGGGTGAAGCAGTGGGCGCGCGCCTGAGGCTGCGCGAAGGCGACGGGGAGCTCGCACGTCAGGACTAGTGCCGATGTCGGTGTAAAGTTGTTGTTGTTGTGTATGAGGCAGACGTGCTCGGCATGGACACAGAATCACTTCGCGACAATCTGCCAAACCTGCGCCCCAGCCCGAGCTGGGTGAATCGCCTTGTATCACGCACTCGTCCCAATAAGGAAATCGATGATGGAGTGGCGGACTCGTCGCGAGTGGCATTCGCGCTCGCGGGTTCTAAATATTCGACATTTTCGCTGACTCGCTTAACAGGGCGACATACCTCAACAGGCATTTCCCGTGATTGATCTCGCAGGGCGAGAGGTCGAATCTCTTCCGCGGGGAATCTGGGCAGTGCAGTCCCAGTTGCCCACCAACCATCAACCTTTCTCCCTCAGAAGTCGAAGCGTATAGATGCACTCCCACAGTGCTCGACACTAGCACAAAACCGTCCTCTGTCCCTCCTTTCTGTCCTGCTTCTCATCTCCGCTTTCGCACCGGCCGACTTCCCTCCCCTCCGCATTCGCCCCCGCCCCTTCTCATCACACTCGCGCCTGGTCCTCGCTCTCTTCTCTCCCGCCATCATGCTTACTGACGACCTCCCTTGGCCGGAGCTCGGAAACGTCTCGCGCGGTGCGACCAGAGGCAACCAAGGCCAGAAGGGCGTGCTTGGTGCCCCCGACAGTGAGGGCCGCTGTCTCCTCCAGCTCCGCGTCCAGCCGGGCGTGCTCGCTGTCCGCCTCAATCGCCAGGCTAGCGATTGGTACCGGACACTCGACACGGAGGTGAACCGCGCGCTGAAGCTCACGAAGACGTACTGGCGCAAGGCCCGGCGCCGGCAGGACTACGATGCGCGCGCAGATCAAGATCACATGGAGCTCCACGAATGGCTGCAGCAGCTCAAGGACAAAGTCATGTCGCACCTCGAGGTGCTCATGCAGAAGGGCGAGATTCAAGGCCCGCCCTACATTATGCCCGACAACGTCGAGCTCACCTTCCTCCGCGGGTTCATCGAGCGGCAAGCAGCTGGGATCCCACACAATCCCCGCCTGCGGCGCGCTTTCGGGCAGTCCCGCGCACTGGGCTTGGACCAGGCCGGCTCGTCGAAGCTGGGCATGTCCTCCCCGTCAATATCTCTCGCCGGATGGAACGGCCTGGGAGACAAAGGTACGTTTGCTAGCTCATGTGCCCGTGTGACCGCTTGCGCGCGACTATCGGCTCATGATGCATTGGCAACAGATCCAAAGGAGGACGATGCAACACCGCCCGCTTCAACTCCGGAGCAGGGAACGTCGAACTCGCTTCTGAACGAGGTGAACATAAACAGTATGTTTCCGGCCTTTAACATGACACCATCGTTGATCCACTCATCCGGACGGTCTCAGGACGGAACATGGCCAGTGCAAAGACAGCACTGGCACGCGCGCAGCGGGACACCCAAGAGGCGTTTGCCCGCTACACCGCATGCCTGGATACCGAGGCTCAAATCCGGCAACAACTTAGCATTGCCGAGGAGCGTCGAGACGCGTTGAGTGAGCAACGACCAATTGTCAACCGTGACCGTACTCATGTGTATATCGCAGTGGCCTCTCTTGTCGAAAACTTCCGGAGTGAGCTGGAATGTAAGATCGGCGTCCGGCCGTATCGCTTGCCGCAGACCGGGCTATCTTTACTGACAGCCGCACTATCCCGCAGCACCCAGTGGTTCCGGCAAACATTCCCCTCTTGTCGACGACATACAAAACACGCTCGAGCGCTCCGACTCTCGTGCAAGTACATCACATCCCCACGAAGAGATGATGAATGCTATGTAAGTTCCTTCAATCCGGTATCACGCGCGCGGGCGAATTGAAACGGGCGGCCAGACCGAACAATCATGTGGCCTTGCAAGACAGCGTCTCTGCATGGAAGACTATGCGGGAAATGCAATGGTCGCATAGCGACGCCATGGCTGTACAGGATGTCTCCCGCGGCCACCACGAGTTGAGCTCAGTTGATCAGGTACGTCCCCCACCGCTGTGTGTCCGTGGCGGCCAGGACCAGGCTACTTATCTCGACCCTGCTATCTATAGGCGTTCTCGCCGGCGGCGCGGGGCCAGGAGTTGCAGATGCATGCACTGGGCCAGATGGACCGCAAACACCCCCGGAGTTGGGAGGAGCAGCTGCAGAGTGCGTCCTCTTCTTTGCCGCGCGTGATTCCCCGCTGTCGAGCTTCGCATGCTAACGCTCTCCCTGGTCTCGTGTGCCCACAGGCCACAGCGCGTTCGAAGTGAGTGATTCGAGACTGTGCGTAGAGCATTACCGATGTGACGTCCATTCCTGATACTCAAGGATATGTCTTCCCTGCCACCCCGGAAACGCCACCAGATATCCGCCGCCGGCGCAGACTACCTGGCCACTTCTCGCTCGGTATGCTCCTCAATAAGACAGTCGGCAATGCCGCCCCCCACCCAGACGCAGCTGCCTTCCCTGCGACTGGACCAGGGCGTCGGTGTCCTGCCCACCGCTGGTCCGACCAACCCGGAGCTCAGCGGGCTGGCGTTATGACTATCCGGCATGCCCCGGCCTTGATGCACGAGCCATGGTCTCGTACGTGGTTCAGGTCTACTACGATCAGGCGCGCCGATCTCACGCATCGTCTTCGCAGTTACACTATCTGTTTCACCTAATGCGCCCGCCGCCATCCTCGCCCGCTCAATCTACCCATCCGCCACCCGCCGCCCGACAGCCCGTTTGCTCCGCCCTGCCCCCCTTGTTCCATGCTTCATGCTCCCGGACACTCGCGCTTGTGCTCTTTATTGCATAAGGTTATTTTATGTTGTGCCGCCCGCATCGCTGTGCCATACGTCTCCTTATGCTGTCGACTCTCTCCCTCCCTCTTTCCCTATCATTGCCCTTCTCGTCTCCCGCTCCTACCTCGGACATCTGCATCTCCCCACAACCTAATCATTCGTCTGTAGATATTTGCACTCTCCTCTTCCCTTGTACAGGTACCGCAAACTCGCAAGTATGCCTGTTGTTGGTGAGCCCATTCCGAATCCCGTTTTATCTGGACACCTGAAACATGACTGGCAGTATAGATGTATCGCTCCCGCCCCATGCAATCTATGTTGTTTTAGTGTAATTCGCGCTGGTGCGGTCAAGCAGGCTGTGATCGAGTGCGATCTTGCGACAGCTCGGCTCGTACGACATCATCATGCAGGATAGACGTAGTTCTTTCTCCAGCTCACGGTAGCGAAGAAAGGCTCGATCGCGACTGGCTGTTTCACTGACCAGAGGAAGCATGTTTGGTGGCGCGCAAGCCGCCGGGATCTCCGGCGTGCTGTGCTGGCAGTACGAAGACGGGTCAAAGGTGCGTCTTCGATGTCACCAGTCTCTGGATCTGAGTCGCGGTCGTGACAGATGGAGAGACGGAAGAGGTAAAAGGCATCTGGGCTAACGACGGGGCCACGCGCCCCGGCGAACAGATTGCACTGGCGACTCGAGCGCGGGGCGCGTAGACGCTGGGAGGAGGATGTACATATGTCCGTTGGCCGATTGACCGGAACTTCTGAGCAAGATGTACGAGATCAAGATTGACACCGAGGCCAAGCATGCCGTATGCCGTAGCTTTAAGGTTGTGCATTCTGGAAGGTTGGGAACGATTCGTGAAGCGGACGACTCCGTCCGAACCGGCCTCCAAGCGGGAGCCAGCATGACGTCGGGCCAGCAACTAGCGTGGGGCTAGCCACAGGCCGTGGACATGTTGTACGTGTTCCTCGGTCCCGGGCGTTCCAAGCGCGACGGGAAGCGGCGTGGCTTACTGAGCTCGGCCAGACGGATTCAGGCTGCGAGGACTGGCGGTCGGACAGAGATATTTTCCGAGGATATGAAGGCAAGCAGGTACGAGGCTGGAACTGTTCACATGTTTTGGCCGTGTAGTATTAATACGCTGACGATGCCCTCCAGAGAGCTGCAGCCTGCAGGCAGCGGCGTTTCCGGTTCCCCGCGGCCGAGTGCAGGGAGGGTTATCGCAGGACATCGCACGGAAGGAGAGACAACGAGGCTGAGCGGCTGTGCCTGCATGACTGGATTACATAAGCCATCCGTCACCCAAGGCCCCGATTAGGGCAAACTGGTCTGCTCGTGTAAACGGCGTGGTCGTGGTGTCTTCAGAGCTTTTCACCCAGAGCCCCAAGGCGAATGCTTTCCCCCGTCTCTCCTGTGCAAGGGCTGTTCTCTCATGGCTCTACTCCCCCAACTCTCATTTTTTCTCCCCCGCTGCGCCTCTCATTCGTACCTGCTTACCCCAGGCCCACGCTTGGACTATCACGGCCGGAGACTCAGCCTTTTTGTCTACACAGCCTCGTCATCTAATACCCGGCTTTTTGCTCTCGCTTTTTCGCCGGGACCGTCTTCATAAATGGCATACACATCGACTCTAGCCAACTCGCTATCCGCTTCGTCCCGGAACCTTAGCTTTGCTATTCGCGTGAGCAGCACGTGCGCGGGGCAGACATTCATATCCGACCGTTTTCTTCACTTTGACCTAGACGTGACATATAAGAATCAGGCGCGCGCCCTTCCGCAGACAATTGGCCTTTCTCCCCTCCCCTCCACATCCTCCCTTTGCTTCCAACATGTCTTCTCGTCGTGGTCGCGTTCGAAGTACGTCGTCTTGAGTCGTCATTATTGCCCTACACGCGCCCAACTAACGCCCAACAGCCAAGTACTGTCGTAACTTCGCCCTAGGACACTGTCCCCAGGGTGAAAACTGCAACTACATCCATGCTTCACCCAATTCCATCCACACCGATCTCAACATTCCTCCAATGGTACATTCCTCCGTCAGGAACCGGTTACTGAGCCCGGCAGACTTCACTCACGCGATTATGTCTGATGTCCAGCTCGGAAGTCGACCCAGCCTCAGCGGTGATTCCAAGCAGTCCCTGGCCGCACTGGCATCTCCCGTGTGGTCAACACTTTCTCCCGTAACGAACAGCTCGGACCAGCCGAACTACCAGTGGGGCTCGTCTCCGGTGTCCGGCGTCGCGCCTGTGTCCCGTATCAAGTATCGTCCACTATCGTGGCGGACGGCACTGTGCAGACACTTCGTGAAGAACAAGGGCTGGTGCCCCCTCGGAGATCGCTGCAATTAGTAAGCGTCTTCCTCCTCCCGCTACATCCTGTCTGACACTGTGTCTAGTATTCATGACCTTGCGTTGGCGGAGCATGCGAAGGATGACGTACGCTTTAGCGGGCGACACCCCCCGGGTGCGGGGACAGGTAAACTGAACGGCAAGGGCAAAGTCGGAAGCAAGCATAGCCATTGCTGGGCGTACGTCCAAGGCCTGTGCCATATGCAAGACTGCCAATACCTGCATCCAGTTGCAGTGCATCTGTGTGAGCATCCTACGTGGCGTTGAATCACCATCTCACGGGCTAATGTACGCGTGTCCCTATAGTCGCCGAGCATACGCCCTGTCTTGCGTGGCCGAACTGCAGGAGAGGCCCACTGTGTCCGTACAAGCACCCGGAGCCGTACGTCTCTGACACTCCTCCGGACACCCCTGTTCTCTCGCCGGAGAGCACCCGGCCGCCTGTCGAGCAGCAAGACCATGTTCCGCGGGGAGCAATCCCATTCAACGGTACGATGTACTTCCCCATCCAATCGCCACCCCCACCACCTCCCCCGCCGCCACAGCAGATGCAGCAACCGCAGATGCAACCGCCACCCATTCCTGTGCTCAACCTGTCGCCGCCCATGCAGTCCCCGGTGGCCGTCCCGAACATGTGGGACGCGTGGGGGATGGCCTATCCACCTACGCCTCTGACGTACATGCCCATGGTGGCGGGCCCTGCTCCGTGGCCGGACAACGCCGCCACAGGCATGAGGTGGCAGGAGAACCGAGTACCGTATGCCCCACAAGGCCTCCAGATGCTCCCCATCCCTGCGTTTGACGAGTTTAGACGGACGTCACTCCTCCACGTCCACGCTCAAGTGCAAGCCAACGCTCAAGCGCAGATCCAAGCGCAGCTCCAAGCGCAGGCTCAGGCTAAGGCTCAGGCTCAGGCTCAAGCCCAAGCTCAGGCCCAGGTCCGGGCCCAGCAAGGTGGCAGCCACGCGCCGTACGAGGCTGCGGAGCAGGAAGAGCACTCGCGTGGTTGCTCTCTGCCCATCCCCGACAGCGAGCTCCCATACATCCCTCCGAAGCACCAGCGCGTCGGGCATGCTCGCCGCGTGAGCGTGACTATCAAGGGCAAGGAGGACCTCGACGCCCTCGCGCTTGACAGCACCTCGCGCGGGAGGCAGCCGTGGCAGACGCACGGTGACCGACTTGGACGTAGGGTGAGTGCGATGCGGCCTGCTGTCGGCGTTGTGCTGACCGCAACGGAACTCACTAGAGCTGGGCGCCGTCGTCGTCGTTGCATGCGAGGGGCGCGATGACCCCGCCTGCGGTCCTGTACGGGCTTTGAGCGCAACGCACGACGATGTTTGATACACCACACAATGTATACTTGTTTGCTCAATCTGTGGACCTTCGGTGCGCTTTCTCTCTTCTCCGTATGCTTCTTCTATCTCGTTTCCCCATCCCCTGGATCAGCCTTGCCTTTCCGGATACCATACCCTCCCGCTTGCCCACTTTCGCTCGCGTCATACACGGCCGCGCAGACTAATGCAACGCGCTTCTTGGGTTCCCGCGTGACCCTTGTCTCTCTCGTTTCTCTCCTTCTCTTTCCATGTACTTCATCTAGCGTCTCACTGTTATGTGTCTTTCATCCTTCTCTCGTCAGATACCTTCTGTCTTCCTCTCTTCCCTTCAATTCTTCCTCTCGATCTCCATTCCTCCTAAATCCCCTCGATCTCCCACTGGACTACTCTCACACCATACCCATCACACGCGACTCGCCCTCCATGCATGCGTAGTCGATGCTGTTGTTGTACCAACCCTTCTGCCTGTACTCGGATCGTGTCTCCTCATCACCCCATAGTACCACTATCACCCACTCATCTCGCGCCATGCTTCGGACTGTATCTGCATACCATCGCAATGATACCTCGTGTACCCATCCTTCCCTTTTGTCCTGCGCCCTCCTCATGGGAGATACAAGCGATTGTCAGTCGGACTTACGCACAAATTGGAGAACGATGCCCTTCGGGAGGGTCGAACTCGCGCTCGGGAAGCGGGGCGATCGATCCGAGATCGATGGATGTTGAAGCGCTAAACGTCGGTCACGGGGTTTCGGCACTGTCCGCACAAAAATCGGATTGTCGCTCGCCACGGCGCCACGCTCGCACCTCTCTTCAACACTGGACACGTTCAATGTCCACCGTACTTACCGCATGTCAATAGATGTCGTTGAATGGTGATTCAAACCTGCCCGTAACACACAAGACCAGTTCACGGTGACAGGCAGCCGCTTTCGCCTGCGAGAGCGCATAACTTCCTCATACCCGCTGCTTCCGAGTTTGCATTCGCGCATCTGGTCAGTACTTCTTCTCGCTGTATAGGGCATGCTCCGCAGACATCACACATCATGCGCGACATCCATCCACTCGCCAGCGATGTGTGATGCTCAACGCGTTAAGCATATAAGACAGAGTTTGTGACTTGGACGCTGGTGTGGACAGGAGCCGGCTGAGGACATGAGTTCCATCTACAGTCTCACCGAGTGAGTGCTCAAGCGTACGCTTTTTGTGTGGTTATAGGTGCCTAGTCAACGCATCAAATGGATGCTGTTTTGTGTTTGTGCTCCGAGATGCCGTATACTGGACTTGCGATGTGTTGATGCTTAGCCACACTTTGGCGAGACAAATATGATTGGATGAATCAAAGGCTTCAAAGGCACATCACACGGGGGAATAGAAGCGTGACTGGTCGACAATAATGACCGCCTGCGCCCCTCAAGCCGGGAAAAGCGCTCAAACCAGGCCCCCTTGCCTCCCCAACGCTGGCCAGCAGACATTGTTTTCCGACATCTTCATCATTCTGCTCGACCCCTTCTTCCTGCTTGTCGTCACCTTGAACATCTGGTAACATGTGCATAGCTTGCTGCTGAACTCTCGACTCGTGAAACCGTCGATTCTACCATGCTCTCCCCGACCTGACTTTACTCAGCGTTGATTTTTGCACCTAGGGGTCGATCTTCGGACACTCAGCATATCAGTACATGCAATGCTGTTACAAAGTGGAGGTGCGGATACAAATATCGAACATACTTCTCGATTGTAAGTGATTACGCTCCCACCCGTCCCATCAACCCCTTTGTCCCCCCCTTCATGCATTGTCTTCTGCATGGAAGCCATCTATGAAGGACTTGCTGCCTGCCATACATCAGTGCAGTTGCAAGATTGTGCTCGTTATTGGGCACTGAGCGAATACACTCGTGTTGCGTGCATGGCGCATGCCCAACCGTGGACCATTATCCTGAAGGGGAAGAGCGAAGTTGTTAAACTGCAGATCAACGTGTTGCAGGCTACTCAAGAGCGATATTCCATACCAAGAGCCGTGGTATACTGCCATCTTGGACTCAATCATCTGTCTTCTACTACGAGTTTCAGTGATGCGGACGTGTTACTCTGTTTCTGGGCCCACACGCGCTTCTGAGCGGTATCAACCGCTTCTGTGGCATCTCTCGCTGCTGTTGTCAAGCGTCCCACACTCACTATATTTGGTAACATTGTGGCTATCTCTCACAGAGAACGTACGGGGATTGGGCTTTCTCATCTCTCTCATCCTCACAAGAGAAATGAGAACGCACGTGGCTCAGTTCTGGAATTCGGTGGCGGGCGGCATCTCGGCACCGATCAATGCATAGATCCGGATCGGACTTCGGCGTGCTAACGCCAGGTGCTGTTCGGTTGAACTGCCGTATGCTCTCTCGCCATGTTCTCCCTACATCAGATATACATCCTATTGCAGGACACACCTGGGCTTGCTTTACATGTGGATCTTCGAACTATTGTCCGCTTCATTCGACTCCTTACTGCCCTTAAGCCCGCCATCATCCAGCGTCAGGCGCCGTCATTTTGTCCGTCAACCTCCATACCGGAACACCTCCCAGATGCCCTGGTTCCCTACGTTGTGGCGAAGCTGCAGCTGCCGCCCGCTCATGTGAATGGCCTTTGGCGTGCCCTGTGTAGGATGATATGGATGGAGGGGACCGCTATGCTCGATGATGATGTGAGCTTTCGTTTCCATAGCAAATTGGAGAATGGCCACGGTTTAGGTGAGATCCTAGCTGCATTCAACTCCGGTATCTATTCCTGACCTATACCAGCCCCTCATATGCTTTATCCCCCAACCCACTACTGTATGCAGCCAGACTGCCCTAGAGACACCCTGCTCCGCTGCAAGGACCCGCCCCGATCAGTCTCTCTGTTCACTTTCGAGCAGGGCGTGCTTGATGCATTCTCCATCCACCTGTATTGTAGAGGCATGTTTACCCGCCCCGCCCATCTTGTACTACGTCTAATTTGGCTTTAGGCTGTCGAAGCAATTACCATCACAACTATGTTGTTCGTAATGGTACTCGGGTATACTATGAGGGCGTCCCGCAATTCATACAGGTCTCCGAACACAAGTTCATCGCCCAACCTGTCCTTGCTCTCTTTACCTCTCTCGCTCTGTTCTCTTGGACGTCCGCCACCAATGCTGCACAGATTTACAACAGCACCCTCTCCCACCTTCACAATCCACAATACTCTCAGGCTCGCCATCGTCTTCGTACCGAGCATGTCTGGGATGGATTTGTAATCAATGCCCTACTGAAGGATGCAAGGGACCGGTGCTATGTTCTTCGGGTTCTGCACACGGGTGACCAGAAGGACCGCTTCACAAACGCAATGCAGGCACGGAACGATCATATGAACCGCAGCGGTCAGCCCGAGTTCTTGCACTGCTGCACTAGATGCGTGCGGTTGATCCCGCAGCCGGATGGTAGTACTGGTATGGACGCTAGCTTGCTCTTCCCTGCGTACACTAATAAATGTATTTTTAGCATACATCGATGTTGCTGTCACCGATGGCATTGAGATGGGGCGGCCATGTTGCGGTGTGCGCAACTGCACTGAAGCACTTCTGTCTACGCAGGATCGATACTGTCCATCACATACCTACCTGTCGAACCAGTGCGTAATTGCTGGGTGCTCCGACTGCGCTGAGGCCGGCTTCCGCACGTGCGCTGATCCTGTCCACCGCCAAGTCGAGAGCTGGCACATCCTACACGGCAAAGCAATGTTCACCTTGCGCCATGCCCTTCTTCATGCCCACAACACTTCAGGCGGGAATGGTGAAGATACCTCGGGCGATGGACGTGAGCTGGACGTCATCGCTGAGGTCATTGAAGATGACACTGGCTTGCAACGACTAGCGGTTCAAGTGGCTCCAATATTGGATTCGTCTGCGCCTGGGGACACCATCCCATCTGCTACCTCAAGCATACCTCCGTTGGATGCGCCGCCATCCTTGCCAGAAGGCCATCCTCCTCCTAGTTCCCTCCTAGCCTGCACAGAGAAACCTGATGTGACCAATCGCTCTATGAAGGCAGTATTCACCCGCCGTCGGACACACAACGAGCAAATCATCCTCCGCCCATGTGGCATCATCCTCAAGCGGGCAACATTCTACGGCTCCGAGGCTGTCAGCCAGGTTCTTGTGAGTTGAATACTGTGACCGTATTGCCACCGACCTCATTGCCGCACCAGAAGCTCTTTCGGACGACGTATCCCAACAAAGAGCTTATGCCACGAGCAATCTTCTACGACAACAACTGCCATCTCTGGAAGCATTCACGTGCCATTGGCGAGACCTTCCACGAGGAGGTCGGCTTGCCAGTTGACGTCTTTCACTGGAAGTCCAAACACAAGAAGGCGGATGTTGTCTGCTCAATGCATTGCAACCCCTACGCATATCCCGAGTTACGAACGGACAATGACGAGTGGTTTTTTAACTCTTCTATTGCAGAGCAGAACAACGTTTGGGCCGGAGGATACGCACCAATCATACGCGAGATGACCGCCATCAAACATGACTTCTTTCTCGATGAGATGGTCAAGGAGAAGAATGCACTCACAAGATCCCGATTAGAGAGTGCTGGATGTCGACCAGGATACAGGCCAGTACCGTATTGAGCACACACATATATACATAGACTCCACGCAGTAATGTGACCGAGCCGGATACAAATTACAAACACAAGTTATACGTACAAATCGAGGCTTGAGCGTGCCATCAACACCCTACTCATTCCATCTTCACTCCGCAACGCTTCCGATGAGGCAGTATAGCCTCGTCAAGTTCTGCTTTGACATCGACAGAGTCCAGCTTGAGAGTAGATGATGACGAGAGGCTCGCTGCCAGCAGAGTAGCGTCAGGGTCCAGAGGTGTGTCGTGATCATCGTCAAGGTCAGAGGTCTCTGAAGACTCAGAAAATGTCGAGTGCATCGCCCGGACTGCGGCAAGAATGCAGGGGTCCCAGTCGTACCCGACTGGTGTGTACAAGGTTGGCGGTGTCATAGGCGTAGCAGACCCAGAGCAGATGGTCTCAAGCAGGGCCCAAGATCTGTCCATTAGCGCATCGTACTCTCCGTCACTGAGATCTGAAGGCTCGCAACGTTGACAGCCCTTGTGTGTAACGTCTGAGCAAGGACTCCGTGGGGCAGCAGAGAGCGGTGGAGCAGGAGACAGCGTTGCAGGGCCTGGGAGTGGTGTAGCAGGAAGTTTGGATGGTATTGAGGATAGTGCTGTGGATGCGGAGTCGCCAGGGCTCTCATTCTTGCGGGCATCATACGCTGCTTGTACGGTGAGCATGAACTTGTTGTCCTCCTCCTCTCCTGGATACGTGAAGCTGCAGTCCTTGCACTCTTGATGGCCGGGATGCCAGCAGAAACGCATGCGTTCAGCAAGTGCGCTCTCCGCCATACTAGCGCTCTTGCGGGAAGCCTTGGACATGCGTGGCGAATCAGGTGGGGATGATCCACGAGGGCGTTTGATCACCACATCAGCTACAGGTGCAGAGCCGCTGGGGGAAAGTATTAAACGGGCTGGGGTACGTCTCATGGTAGCCTATACACCGTACCAGGTTTGAGAGCCCGAGGTTGAAGCGTCCATTCTGGTCTAGTAGGAATTGCTTTGGATAGGTGCAAGGGGCACAAAGGAGTGAAGACGGACTAGTAGCACAGTGTGAGAATCGATAGGATAGAAGGAAGGGGTTATCGCAGATGTTGGTGAGTGGGAGGTCGAAGGGGAGCTATTCATATGCAATCAGCACCGATTGCTGCGCGTCATCGATTCATCATCTGTGATGTCATTAACGTAACGACATTCAAAACGGGATGTGGGACAGCAGGCAGATTTGATTATTGTTGGGGAGCTACCAGCAACTCGGTATATGTCGAGAAAAGCCCTAGAAATTCTTTCACCCTTATACCCGCCCTAGCGTCAAATGCTGCTTTACCAACAGGGTCTGCTTTCGCAAACTCTGTCAACGTTTGGAATCCAGCATCAACCCATCTCAGCAGACCACCCGCACAATATTGCGTAAGTGACTGCCGTGTTTCGCCTGGTTGGAGGGGGGTATTGGCATGTGGTTCGATTGCTGACATCATCAAGATGCTCGCACCGGGGGGGAACTCGACGATGAGCTTCGACCTAAGAAGGACGAAGTGCGTGCTAGTCTTTGGATTGTAGCGGCCAAGGGCGGTGATATGGCAAAAGTTGAAGGGGTCATTGGCAGAGTCGGCATGCGGCAGGCATACGGTTTCCGGGCCAAGATTGAAGCTGATGGCAGGATACACGCTTTTCGCAAAGTTTTTAACCAGCCAAGGGAGACGTTTGTAAAGTGCGTCCAACGTCCGCTGCATTCGTCCAAAGATTCGGGGCGCATACGTCCTAAGAATACCTATGTACACAATAAATACACGGATCACATGGCACAGAGCAGAATGCAACGCACTGCTGCCAAAACCAGCGAGCCGTTGGATCGCGGGATTCTGGCGCAGCGTGGCTGTAATCTCTGCAAACATTGGCTTATTGAGCATAGACATCGGCTCCTAAGCACGGTGTACTCATTAAAATGAAACCTTCCTCCGACGCAAGAGATGGGCATGACACACCGTCTGCCCCCCTCCGAAGGATACACCGCATGCGAGCGTTGTGAACGCTCCACGGCGATGAACGTCCGGCCCGCCCCGGACGTTACAAGTGCGCAGGGCGTCCTCCATGGCATTTTGCGCCTCTTCCACTACGGCACGCCAATCAGGACTATCCGGGTGTCCTGCAAGCACTCCGACAACACGGTCCTGCATGTCAACTAGGAGGTAAGGCGTCCTATATGGCATCAGTGGCATGCTGCAAGCACGAGCGTAAATACGCACTTGCCATCCCAAGGGATATACGTGTAGCCGTCTGCCAACAGCTCCTCCACCGTTCGTATCCTGGGCTTCTCGCTATCCTTGATGCCGACATATCCGCCGCGGGCAATGCGAAGATTGGCAGTGTCAAGGCTGGCATTGAGTGGCTGCGCGGCTGCTATGTACTTCGACCAACACGAGGTAGAGACTTGAAGGTTGCATTCAAAGACGCTCTTCTTTGCAGCAATGCGTGCCAAACAGCGACGTTGGCGCGCCCGGGCTTTCGCATGGGCCTTTCGACCAGCGCTCTTCGCCTTGGCAGGCGAATGGACGTCAGCAGGAGCTGAGCTTGTCGAGGCAGGCAGCGACCTCTTTGCAACATCCGCAGCAAGGTTTGGTGATGCTGGCGAGCTTGCTGAGGCGACCAGAGTAGGGTCGACTGAGTCTGCCACGGGGTTTGCAGATGAGCACTAGCCGAAGGAGGGGCCATGGCCGATGCGTACCTGTTATGACATGCGGCCCCTGAATGTCTGATTCACGGTCGGTATTTGCCGACGTGGAGGGTCCTTGGGGGCCTGACGGAGAGAGGAGTCGGTTGGGTAGCGGCGCGGCTTCCCCACCATCTTCGTCTGTTCCACAAGCGTGGACACATCGATTGAGCAGCGTATGACTCCGTTTGTTGAGGTACCCGCGCCACGCCGCTGAGGCCGAGCAAGTTTAGTTACAGCGCTGATGCATAGGCCGGCGGGCCACTAACCTCTTCTTCCTCTGCCATGGCCGTGGCCATCGGCGAGTGCGACCTGAAGATGCCGGTGTGTAAGCCATTGCACGGTGAGAGGTCTTGGCGGGCAGCGTCGCGCCCACGACCGCGCTCAAACGCGCCCTTGGCCCGTGCAAGTGGCAGAGCCAGGTGTGGCTCGCTCCAGATGCCCAGGCTAGAGCCGTCCGAGGCAGTCGCGACGTTCCGCCGACAGCCGTCGTGACCAAAAGGAGCGGGTAGGACTTACCGTACTAACGTCGGGGTGGTCGTAGGTGAACGTTGCGGGGGAAAACGTCGCCATGGTTGTCGAGGTTTTGTGGACGGAGGCCTTAAGGTTTGAGTTCAGAGATCTCCGCGGTGATGGGGACCTTGAGGATCGAGAGAAGTCTAAAAGTCTAAACCATACAGCGCTTTTCACAGCGCCGGTCGTTTGCGTGCCACACGCGCCAAACTGCACATCCCTCTCCTGACCTCCGACAGCTTCAGCGCTGCATGTCTCCTCACACCCTCTGAGGCTCTCTATCTATGGCTCTCATCTCATCTATGTATCCCGCTGAGCTTGCTACCGCCGCGACGCCAACGATGTTGCATTCGAGCGACCCCGCGCTCGCTTCTCGCACAGCGCCCAACAAGTAGTTGTGTACCCGCGCCGAATCCATCTCCGCCTCCCCGCGCTCTTCTTACAACCCGCCGCTTCATCCAAGTCGTGACCGTACATCCACATGCCCATCAGCGGTGCCCATATATAATATCGACAAGCGGCCGTTCGCACTGCTGTGCGCGTACAGCACGGGGGAGCGGACGGCGCCATTCGTGAGTACCGTCTATACTGAACGTTATCTGTCTCTCAGCATCTCGCATGAGCTTAGGACTCCTTTGCTTCCGGATCGGTGACGCCTACAACGCGCTCGTCGAGCAAGTGCATGAAGACGCAACGGCCGCGTTCGACGAGCTCGACGAGGACGAGCGCGCGTGGCGCGAAGAAGCACGGCTCGACAGCGAGTTCGCAATCGGGGAGATGCTCCGGCTCGCGCTCAACCTCGACTACGGCGACGAGATCGGGCGGCGGAAGATGTTCCAGCTCGTGCAGAGGATGCTCGCACAGGACGTGCTCCCCGAGGCACTCCTCACGCGCTGCCTCGACGTCCTCCGCGTGCTCTCGCCCAGCGAGCGCGACCTCATTCGCATCGTCGTCGAGGTTGTGCACGAGCTCAGGGACCCGAGCGATCCGGAGGCGGAAGCGGAAGCGGAGGCGGAGGCGGAGGCGGAGGCGGCGATGAAGGGCGACGTGGACGACGCGGAGACGGAGATGGGCTCTCCGAGGAGGCCGCAGAGGCCGGCGCAGCTCCCGAAGCCGGTCGCGGAGATGAGCCTGGAGGAGAAGGCGCGAGCGGACGCAGTGGATCTGCGCTGTCTGGCGCTGTGTATCGGGATGCTTGAGCGCGTGAACAGTGTACGTTGCGTTCATATTGACGTTGGGAGGACGATTTGCTCACGGAACCGAACATACAGACATTCGAGGAGAACTCGACGCTGGAAGGTATCCTGGGCGAGCTGATCATTCCTGCCGTCAAGCGGCGCGAGATGGCTCTCCGCAAGAAGGGCCTGATCAGTCTCGGTCTCTGCTGTCTCATCGCACGCGTACGTGATATACAATATTAACATTGTCACTGGCTGACGCACGGCCCCGCAGCGGATGGCGTTGAGTTCGTTCCAGCTCTTCCTGAGCCAGGTGCAGGCCGCGCCGGAGGTGCTCAAGATCCGTGTGCTGCAGATTATCTTCGACATCCTCATGGTGCACGAGGGCGCGTTCCTCGGGCCCGGGAGCCCGAACGGGGACAAGATCGTCGACTTCCTGCTGCAGCTGCTCGAGGCGGAGGAGCTCGAGCGCGTGCAGGCGCTCCTCGTCGTTGGGATTTCGAAGTTGATGCTCTCGGGGATGGTCACGGACGAGCGGGTGAGTCGGCGTTTGCGCAGAGTGAGAGTGCTGAGAATGTTGCTGATGTGTGTTGTGTGCCGGGATAGGTCTTGCAAACGCTCGTGCTGGTGTTCATCTCGCCGGAGACGGTGGGGAACCAGGAGCTGCGCCAATGTCTGTCGTACTTTTTCCCGGTGTACTCGTATTCGTCTGCTGCGAACCAGCAGCGGATGTGCAAGGTGCGGCCCGCCTTGCCCTCCATTCTCTGTATACACCCTCACCGAACCGGTCACGCAGATCTTCGTCCCGCTGTATGAGCGCCTAGTGAAGGCATACCACGAGTGGGACGGGGAGGACGACATGGTGACGCCTGCACAGGTCGCGCTCATGTTTGTCGACTGGACGGATCCGATTCGTGCTGGGTGCGTGTCCCTTGTCTCTCGTCTTCTTGCATTGGCTGCTGACACTACGTCGGCTGTGCAGAGACACTGCGAAGGGCTTGCGCAAGGATTGCGAGAAGGATCCGGTGCACCTCGACCTTGCGACTGACGTCATCAAGGCTCTATTCAGCACCGCGTACGACAGTACGTCCGGCTCCCTTACCCTTTTCAGTTTGTGGCCGCTAACGTTTTCCGCTAGAGGAAGACAAGAAGGCACTATGCCAGATGCTCGGTAAGCTGTACCTTCCGGGTGAGGTCGACGGCGACAAGGTCCGGATGCTCAAGCTGCTCCTCAACAACCTCCGCTCGGTAGAGGAGGGCGATGCGGGGGACATCATCATCGTCAACGAAGACCCCACACCCGTCACGCTCGCCATCGAGCGCAAGGATGCGACCCAGCCATTTATCGTGGTGTCGTCTGCGCGGGTCGCCGGAGGAGCTCGCGGACGACCAGGAGTACGCAGACATCTACGAGGACGTGAAGGAGGAGTGCGTGCGGTACGGGTCCGTCGAGGACCTCCGCATCCCGCGCCCGGTCAAGAAGGCCAAGGCGAAGTGGGGCGAGGGCCGCGAGAGCGCGATCGCGGCGCAGCGTGCGGCCTCGTCTGCATGATCTTCCTCTTTGCTTCCCTGCCCTCCGACTCGAAGGTCAGGAGCGGCGGCGGTGCACAACAGCCAGCAGGTACTTTGACCACGCTCATGATAGACAAAACGTAGAGAGCATTACATTCACGATACAACAAGAGTAGGCTGTAGTAGCTAGCTAATCTCCGTCCTTCAGAAAACCCAACCTGATGTGTCTGCTTTCTGACGTGCACGTTCAACCTCGATTGCCATGCGACCAACGCTTGCAATACGCCTTCGTTCCGCATCTAACGTATTGCGACACTGTTCCTCTGTATCATCGCCATACACCTGGTGCTCCTGAACGACATGGCCCCTGAAAGAACATCCACCGGCGGCGATGCAATGTGTTTTGCATGCGCGGTTTGCACAGTGGCGGCTGACTTTGCGACTTGTGCATGTTGTGAGTGCGCATACTTGCTCACTTGGTCGGGGTGCAAAGCAAGTAGCTGTAGGATGGGGCTGAGGGCGGTGGGGGAGGGCAGGTTGGGTAGATGACGGTTGTTTAACCCATCGAAAATAGCGTGACCGCGATTTGCCCAGGCGATTCGGGTCAGGCTCAGTGCAATTAGGACACTAAAACTATATCAGATATATTCTGTCAATATTCAAGCAGAATACATACAGAGACGTAGGACCGCCCAAAGGACCGTTTACACGGGTCCGACACAAAGAGCACGGGGAGTGAACTAGCACAGAACGCGCAAATACGAGGTAGTTGTCCGCTGGTGTGCGCCCGAAAATAGGCTGCGCTCGGGCGTAGGAGGTCCAGAAGAGTGTGCGGCATAGCAGGCAGGTTCGTGGTAGATGTGGGTATCGCTGCGTATGTCGACCTGTGCACCATAGTGCCTCTATTTATATGCAGTCTACTCACCAGACCGAGATGACGCAATCAGATGCTCTGGTTGACAGCTATTCAACGCTCATTACTATATCACATCCAAAGTGGCAGGATACATTCCGATAGGGTACAAATCGAATGGTTGGGATACAGGTGTGATGCTACGTAGAGATACTGTCCTAGTTATGGTGGTTCGCACTCGCCCATCCGGATAGCCCCTTCCGATGAGCTGACCAGAGTCCAGCCGGAGTCCGTGCAAGATGAAGGAGGGCCTCGCGTTCCTTCTGGGTTGAGAACCGCCATGCATTGAACTGGCGATGTGCCGTAGCCATGACAAACCGAACATCTGAACCAAAGACCTGTTCGAATGCCTTCTTGAGACTGAGGCCGGATGCCTCACCGGCACCTGTGGCGGCCATGAACGAGAATGCTTTGGCCATATCTCGTGCGTACATGCCGTTTGGCCACGACTGCCTAGCATGAGCAGGTACGTGTACATGCCCTTGCAGCCATAGATTGTCAAGGATGTCCTGCGATCCCAGCGGTATTGTGCTGAAGACTGCTGAGAAGGGCGCGGGGGAAGTAGATCCTTCAATGCCAAGACCAACAGGAAGAGGTGCAGAGGGAGCCAGATCAGGATGAACATTGCACGGAGAGGCGTTGGCTGACTCTGGTGTAGGCGGGGGCAGGGTAGCACTGGACGATGAGGGCGTGAGGGTACTGGCACTATCGGGTGAACGTATGCTTGTCCAAACTGCGGGTAGATTGGGTGGGATGTCGCAAAGGGCACCACCGCCACTGCAGCTAGCGTTGTACAGACTGTGAGGCATGCAGTGAGCTTGGGTGCGCTGGGCTTGCGCAGGAGGTGCCTGTGCGTAGTCATCGACGCTCTGGATAGGCCGTTTAGGCCGCCTTTGTGGTGTGGACACAGCGCAGTCGTAGCCAGCAGCCTTAGAGCCAAGAAGAGATGGTGAAGGGAGCGGAGACAGGGCAAGAGGAGACATGACGCCAAGTGAGAGTGAACCCTTAGCATCAAGGATACAGTGGTCAATGTTCTCGCAGTCAGTCACCCCAGGTTGTCGGAGAAGGAGCACCGTACCACTCTTGACCTGAAAGACACCAGTAGCAAGCTGGGTTTGCCAGCTCCATGCAAGAATGTTGTAACTTTCAATGGTTGCCGAGGCTTCAATCCCAAGGAGGGCAAGGATCTGCGGGCATTGAGCCAAGCAGAAGGTCGGCCAGGTCGTGATAGACTGCACAATGTGGCGCTGTGGTTGTCCATCCTATGCAAACGGTGAGTACTTCAGCAATCGAACACCAACGTGCACATACCTGCCTCCACCACCAAATTGACACCGAGTGCGCAAGCGCCTTCTCGTTGGCCCGACGCTGCTGTTCAGCCTCCAGATGAGCTGCCTGGCGGGCAGCATCTTGGTCCCATTGCATCTTCCAGCGCGGATCCATGGTCGCACCAAGCCGTCGCTGAGGGAGCTCCTTGTCAGCATCGGGCGGTGTGAGCAGAGGCGTAGCAGGCAGAGCGACTGAAGCAGGAGTAGGTGGTGGGGATTGTGATGGGATAGGAGAGACGGCTTGGGCGGTTAGACTGGGGTCTATGGGCGGCTTGACTGGTAGTGGCCGCTCAAGCTGAAATGGATCAACTGCCTGTGTGGGAGCAGCCTCGCGGTAGTGTGCAGCAGCAGTGTGGGCGGCAGCCTGACGAGCACGAGCAGAGTCATGGCCAGAATACCCGCAGCTGCTAGGTTCTGCCCGGCAGCATCTTGCACACTTCTTTCGGGTGCATGCTTCGGCCAGCTGAGTCTTTACGCAGTTCAGGGTAGCACAAGTAGGTTTATTGTTGATCAACAGGAGAGACATAGCGGTAGGCGGGATGTGGTATCGCATATAAGATGGGGTACGTAGAAGGGGAGGATAGTATCACAGCGGACGCGGCGACGCCATTCGCCATGTTTGTATTGGCCTCTTCACTATGGTTGGAGTGAAGGACCATGGGGGATCGAGTGGCGAGATGCGGCGTGTAGATGAACCGAACAATGGATCTAGGCCGCGTGAAACCTCGTGGGCGCTTCTCACCGGGGACTGCCGCGAGAGCGAGAGAGAAGAGAAACACCGATATACGTACTTTTTGCTCTCACAACTTCTCAACAACAGACACTATCTCAAAGGAGATACGTAGGTGAGTACAGCAATGGATCAAAAGACAGATAAGGACAAGGGCACAGCATATACGGAATGCAAGGCATGAAAGCATAGGTAAGAATGGTCCCTGGGGGTATACGGTCATAAAGTGCCGTGGACTACGCATAGTATGCAATAGCCCCGCAGGGTAGGTCCGCTCGAAGGAAGGTATGTCCCTACCAAATAACATCCTTGTCTGCAAATAATGAGGTGTTGATGAAGGCGGACCACTCCATGAGGTCGTCCTCACTAACATCATTGTCATCGGTGGGGACGCATGTCTCGCCGGATGCGTCACTAGCCACATTGGAGTCCGGCTCTGAGGTTAGAGCCGGGGTTGGGGTGGAAGGCAGGGATAGGGCAGCAGATAAGTGTTCCTCTTCATCCAGCGTCACCTGCATGGCCTCCGCAGCCTTCCGGTTGAACTCCCACTCCTTGAACATGGCGTATGTCGTGCGTCCTCGCCAACCCTGCGTGCCGAAGATGTGGATTGCCTCGCAATGTTCTCTCCAACGGTTCATCGCGGCAGCATCTGTGTGGATCTCGTACTCGTCGTCGGTTTGGGGGACTCAAATTCGGAGTGGCAAACAGGCTGGCTTCTCTCCGACAGTCTGTGCGGTCACCTTCCTCTTTCCCAAGCAGTTGCGAACGAGTTCTGCCCACCTCTTCAGACCGTGGAAGGCCTTCTTTTTGATGCGCTCGCCCGTGAGAACACTGGATGCGATGGTGTACCGGAACTTTGACTTAAGTGGGATGATCACAGGCCGCTTGTAGGAGGGATCCCGAGGACTAGGTGGGCTGCCTTTGCCGCTTATGCTGTGAAGCATGAACTCAGTGCTCGTGTCGTCGAGCATCTGCGCCATTGTGCGCTTTTTGATCTCAGCAGAACCTCTGGGAAGACGAAGCTCTTCGGGGAGCCGGTTGTAACTGCTACGCGGTCAAAACAAAGGCCATGGAGGAAGAACAGTGGATGGTCACTCACTAGAGGCATGCCTGAACACGGACGATGAGCTTCCTGATGCTGATTCAGTCCACAGTGGCATGGTCACGTTTGATCTCTATGACACTGTGTGGCCGTTCGAGGAGGAGAGGTTGAGGGGCGGGCTGCTCCTCATAGTTGGTGTCGACAGTGAGTTCATTGACAAGGGGTGAGGAGCCAGGCTTGCTCCAGATCTTCTCGCGCTCTTAACGCAGAGCATGGTGCATTGCAGGAAGGGCAGACTCTGAAATTGTCTCTGCGATTCTGTCGTTGCTTTCCCTTTCCAAGAAATTCTTCAATCCAAGAGGGTCAGACGGGAGCTTGCTCTGTGGCTGGACATGGCCTTCATCCTCATTTTCTGCGATGTCTGTCAGCCCATCGCCGCTGAGGTCGCTGCCGGAATCATCTTGCTCGAGGCAAGCTAATATGAGGTAAGTCAGGCTTCTTCTCTAGATACATGAATGGATGAGTTGATGAATGTACATTCACTGTCTTCGTAGCCATATAGCGCTCCCAATGCGGCCTGGGGGTTGGGCGCTACATTTGGCACCAAAGTAAGCGCTGGGTCAATGGTAGACACTGAACGTCCAGATAGTAGAGAGTGGCCATGGTTCCTGGGTCAGCCCATGAGCTGGCAAAACAAAACAAAAAACAATTTCACTGACCGGTGTCCCCCCAGCTCCTGTACTGGCTGTCTTTCCCGATGCCTTGTGAGTTTGGAAGTGTGAATGTGCTGGAGTGCGATGAGGTTGGCGGCAGGGTGCCTCCACCAATGGTGATGGGCTCGACGTCCATCCCGTCGACGGCTGCAACAGCTACGCATCAGTGAACCATTCAAATGGATGGTCAAGGATGTCGAGGATGGTGGTGAGCTCCTGTAAAATGCTTACCTGGCACGATCGAGCGGGTCCTCTTTGCCGTGCATTTTTCGTCATCGCCCTCGGTGTCGCCCCTGCATTTCGAGGATGTGGTCGCCGGAGCGACCCAGCTGCGGGGCGCAGCCGCAAGGGTGGGGTTGGATGGTGCATAGGGGTTATCGAGAAGAGCCTCTGCATGCACGATGTGCTTCAGAGCAGAGGTTTTTGTCTGAAGCATTTGTTACGAATGTACGATAGGCGTTTTACGAACTTTACGATTTGTTATGGACTTAGGCTTCATTCCCTGTACGATACAGATATGGTGAACTCTCAGATTGTAGCTATGGTTCTGTAGGACAGGAACGTTCTCGTCTTAGCTAGGACTTTCCGGCACTTCCTCTATGCTTACCATATAGGGATGCACAGTCGCTTCTGCGCAGCCGCTCGCAGTGCACAGCAGCACTGCCACAGTGGTACTAGGTTCAACTAGCGCTGGCTACGACGTACTAGAAAGTCCCTGTTTACGCTAGAACATTCTGCTACAAGGCTCTCATACATGTATATAAGAGGCGACACCACAGAGCAACCCTCAGCTTTCAGTCTCTTCGCGAATTACGACTTCGGTTTAGCTCGTTAT
>MU278653.1:0-33542 GCA_022385745.1 Cubamyces sp. BRFM 1775 | reverse complement strand
GATTCTAAAAAGGGATCATGCACGGCACCACGATAGGAGTATTCGGTGTAGAACACCAGATAGCTCTGATGCTACGTGACATACGTCTGGCTCGAGAATGTTCTATATAACATAGCTGCGGTGCATAGCGGTGAACGCTATAGAGGGTAGAACATATCGACTTCGTCGATATGGCATGTAGACGCTGAGGCTATTTCCTTGATCTATTCCGGGTAGAATCTGCTTGGCTACATACCGTAATCGCACTTAGCCTTCCTTGCTATACCACATCGCGCTCTGCCCGCTATATCCTGTTGCTATTCCGCATACACACAGGAATAGCCCAGGGTTGCTATATTGCCGTTCACGCAGTGACTACTCGTAGGCAGGATGTGGTAAGACTGGCCCAGGAGGGCGTTGACAGAGACCTGGGGTTAGGGTTTCGGCGCACGACAGCCTGACTCAGTGCTGATAGCTCACAGTGTATATCAGCAACTTGAACTTTTCTGTGAGCGGTACAATTGGTAGACAGATTGGAGGATAGCGATGATGTACAGTTGAGTTGTAATTTGTGGACTGGCGCCCTGGCGACTTTGCTGCACGCTCACGCTGAGCGCTTGAGTTTGAGCGCTATGCACCACGTTTCTTCGAACCGACGGCGCTCTTTTTTGTTACAGTACTTGAAGTTGTACCGTTTCCCCTCACTGAAGGTATCGCACAAGCTCTGAGCCAGTGATCCACACCCGAAGAATGAATCCCCAGCAATGCAACAGCCTAGCTAGAGGCCAAGCTACGCCGGGTCCTTCCGAGAGCCCAAACACTCAGTCACATGTACCCAACATTAGGCTCAAGTAGGCTGGACGATATCCGTGCCGCCGTACACATCAGGCCGGTTGGGCGATGAGAACCTCGAAGTAAGGCCTCGTCGCACGGGTAAGCTGGCAAACTATGCCGTCCCCGAGGATGAACCTCTCCTCACCCACATTGATGCATTCCACCCCATGCGCACGCTCAATCGGCCTGATCTCCTGCATGGTGGTAGCCAGTGCACAAGAAACGTACGCCAGTCACTTCGATCTCCATGCCCACGAACCCCTCGAACTAACGTCAAACGTCTTCGTCTACATCATCAGACTCTTCGACTTGGATCTGCTCGGGTCGACCAACTCTGGTTTGACTTGCTCATAGGTTTTGTCCGCCCATTCCCTCAAGTTGGGATTGGCGTTCGCGATGATGTACTAACACGGTGAGAATACCGACACCCCCTGGAATGCCGCCCCGACGGCCACGAGGTACCCACGCCCAACACCTACGCCGCCCGGCTAGTGCTGGCATCTGTTGCGTGTCAGTATGTAATACGATACCAATGAAGCTAAGGAGAACTAGTGGCTCTAACCTTTAACGATTACAGGGCAAGTGATCGTCAAGAGCTCTGAGAAAGCAGTTGAGCGAACTTCGAAGAGAGCTTCCTTCGTATCATTAGTGAGTTGTAGTTGCCATGCGCGAGCTCTAAGCATGCAAATCGTCAGCTCCATTGATCAGTCATTTCACGACAGACAATTTTTGCTGTATTAAAGGGCACGCAATGCATGAGTATGTTTCTTGCTACGACCATGATGCATGAGGCCCTGCTCCTGGCCATGGACGAGCTCTCTGCGAGCTGCACCGCACCATTACGTGCTAAAGATACCCTCTTTGACGGCGCGTCAACATTTACACGACCGCGTTCTCGTTCACTATAAGATACTAATAGTCATTGAAGTCTTCGTGTGCGCTACTCGTCGTAGTATCACCCAGTCCTTTCATAAACCGTGAAGGCAATATCGCCTCCAATTTAGCAACGTGCGTGTGCCCGGTCCTGGAATACATCGCATTCCGGGAATGGCAAAGATTAGCCGGGGAATACGCATGTTCTGAACAATCCATAAGGTGCGTGGTCCTGCACTGCACGGCAGCACCGCGGGGACTGACTTCTGAGACCTTAATAGTACCCGTGTGCTGAGAGCGCTTGATTTTTGATGGGACTCCGAGTCGGTCGGTCGAACACCTCCAGCTGGAGAAATCTTCGCCGGGCATATGAACACAAGCGAGCTCAATGCTTCTTTGGCCAGTCGGCGGACCCGTACCTAATTCGCTAGCAACTGGTGCGCGTGAGTTAGTGAGCGCTCAACACTGTGACTCAGCGCGCTCCGTGAGTGGGTCCGCTGCTTTCTTCAAATTCTTGGCATCGGCACCCTCTGGCTTGTTCATTTTATGCATTCATGCGATGGGCACCATTGACCGTGGAACATGATGCATCTGCACTCGTCTGTGGATAGCCATCTGCATCTGTATCCCATCAGGCTACCTCTAGCATCAGCTGTTGGTGCGCTAGCGCGGGCCGACTACAACGTTCCTAGCAGACTCGCAAGGTTGTAGGGCAACGAACGCCTTTGCCGCCATGCCGCCTACCGCCACCTCCGCACCGCAAGGATTTCTTTTCGCTTGTAATGCCGCGCCTCACTGATGCTTTTGATCACGACAGGCTCGAAACGCCGCTCCGGATCGGCGATGCAGCTTTGGGAACGTGGGGTCGTCACAGAATACGGGGGCCGCGCGCCGTCGTTCGCGGCCTCCTGCGTCCTCGGAGAATCATCCCCCCAACGATCCCGAATCACTCGGAAGCCCGTATGCCAAGCGAATTTGTCCCCACCAGCTTCACCCTGCTAGTAGCGTACGTGACTCCACCGGTACATTCACACGTAGGCGGCTTGGGCCTTCATGTTGTTGACAGTCACTTGTACGTTACAGATCTCAAACGCTTTCATTGTTTTTGTCTTCGCGCAGCGCACGAGTCCTCCGGGTGAAAGAACAACGAGGCATCATGCTAGCGCTCGTTCATGTATAAGAGGGCTACTCGCCTCTGTCGGAATGTCAGTACTCAGTACTACTACTTCCACACACCAGCACAAGCAAGGTACGCCAGTGCCGCCCTGCGCCGAGTCTGCCCACAACCAATATTTCTGACACTCTCGTAGATGCGCGCATTCGCCCCGTTCATCACTGTCGCCGCCATCGCGGTCTCGTCTGTCACGGCCGTCTGCCCTGGCTACGACTTCGCGTTCCAGGATCGAGGCTACCAGAACTGTATGTCATTCATGCCCCCTATTACAGCAAGCCAATGGTCTAACGACTCACTGTAGATGTCCTCTTGGACACCTCATGCAACGGCGTCGAGACGTTCATCTACAACGGGGTGAACGCGTGCACCCAGGGGACGCTGAAGTGCTCCCCGCCGCCAATTACGATCACCGACGTGCTCGCCCCCGATGGGTACTGGTGCGTCACCCACCCCTCTACGATTCTCTAAGAAACGCTATACTGACGAGTCGTTGTGGTGTCCACAGGTACGCGTGCCAGAGCGACCCGAACTCGGGCTCGTGCGTGGGTTGGCACAACACGTACTGTTGCTGGTGGAACGGCGGAGCGCGCTCGCTCAAGGAAGACGAGGTTCCGCTCGTAGGGAACGAGACGGCCGACGGGCTGGTGTTCGCGAAGGACGCCTAAGGAGCTGGGGTGAAGGCTTAGTTGAGGGTTAATGTTTATCTGTGAAGCCAGTATGATACGGGCGCAGCACTGGCTATGTATTTTCCCTTGTGAGGTCTTACAATTGTAGGCTATCGGCGAGTCTCCGAGTCCTCTCAGTGTGACCTAGCTAGCCTAGGGTCGATATGTCATGTGGAACCATCGTGCCACTAAACCCGTCGACGGAGCGCCCGGCCAAGGTCATTGAGTGACATCCGTTCCGACTTGTCCACTCGAGCTCGTAGACCGCTGCCGAGATGGGCATGCCTTCGACCCAATATTGTGTACCATACCCACGAGAATGCATATACCCTGCGCTCATCTACACGTTTATTCATGACATATTCTAGCCTTCATCCCTTCGCGTGTGTAGGGTCCTCATCTCGCACCGACGCCTCTGCCCTATGTCTTACGTGCCCTCAATTCCGCGGTACGGTGTTCAGCGCTACTCGGCGGCAGTAGTAGGACTGATTCCTTTCTTGAGCGTTTACTGCAAATCGCCCCGACGCTTTCAACGCATCGGTTCCGATATCCTACACGAATACAGACACGAACATAGGTAGTGAGCGGCCTAGATAAAGCACCCCATATCACTCACAGTCCACAGACGAGAAGCGAGCCTGCCCAAACTCACTCTACAACGGACTCTTGAATGAGTCCTCAGAACATCCCTGAAGATGAAGACCAAAACTAAGCGACAGGTGCGTAGTAGAGTAAGCCCAGTCTGTATGGAAAGGTCGTCGGGATTGCGTAGCCCAAGGCCGCTCGAACACGCCAGCCGTATGATAGCACAAAGCGAAGCCCTCAGTTTGCTGAGTCCAGTACCTCTACGAAAGACGCATCGCAAGTTACCTCTGCCCCATCGCGACTCACTCGCCCATTCATTATCCCTTCTTCGGTACCCACTCCCGCTACTGGTGCTATGATCTTCCGGGATTATTGCATGGAGCATGTGAAGGCACACTATCCCTACATCGAGCCGCGCAACGACTGGGAACTTGTGCAAATGACTATGAAGCCAATCGAAGGGAGTAGGTGTACTACGCCGCTCTATACGAGGAGTACATTGAACAGGTCAAGGACTTCGGCTTTGAGGAGTGCCATCGGATGGGTTCCGGGATCTTGGACACAAAACCTGAACCCACAGGGGTGCGTACCACCTCTCAACGTCACTCCACACATATCTCATCCATCACCGTCGAATGTAGGTGAAGCCGCCTCCGAAGGAGCTCATACGCAGTACTCCCTGTGCCTCTTCCCTGGCTCCCTCACCGCGGGCGAGTACTGTATGGATATTGTGGACAGCGTCTCCGGAGAGCCGGTCAACTCTCCGTTCGAGTTTGAACTCTGGGGCGCCTTGGACCCTGCAACGCCAGCAGTGGGCACGCCACGATTGACGCATAAGGTACCTTCGATGGAGCGTAGACACGGTCTCAAGCGAGAAGAAATCCTACCCGGCCATGAGAAATGGCTTCTCACCGACGGACGCACATACGGGGAAGCCAAACGTCCGATTCACCGTCCCTGACCGTAGGATGCCTCGCCGTCCACCGCCTCCAGAAGACGAAATCGTACTTGACCTCCCGAGGGTCGTCGATTAATACCAGTCTCTGAGCTGTACGCCCTCGTAGTGCAAACCCTTTCACCACCGCTCACGACTTAAACGGCTATCTCATGATCCCGCTATATTCTCTGCTAAAATACAGCATGCCCGGAATGTATTTGTCTCTGTATGCCACGTTGCTCACACTCCGCGCCAAAGTGTATGTATGTTGATGGCTTTCTACTACTTACTAAAGTGCCTTACCGGTCGCGACGCCCGGTGTTCGTCTGGGATTCAAGAGCTCAAGGCGAGGTTAGATTCAGCGAAGAAGCCATCCATTATATGCTGACCGAAACAGCCAATTCTCTGCTTGCTAACGTATCAACATCTATGCAACAGCGATCGGCCTCGTCGCACCCGCTGCATCAGCATCGACACCAGTTTTGGCTCGCGCAATCTCCGCAAGACGCAACCGGGTTCGCTCCTCCTTCAGCATCTTCTCCTGCAGCGCCACGCGAGGGGGCACGATCCGCCTCCGCTCCGTCGTCGGCTTGAAGTCCAAGCTCTCCACCCCGAGCGCACGAAGAGTCTTGCGCTCGACAAGGCTGTACTCGTCCGGGTCCTCTCGCGAGAACTTGAACGGCTCCTTGAGCCCGACGGGCGGGTTCGTGATCACGCGCGGGATCCGGAGGTGGTTCTTGGACGCCGAGTGCAGCATGAGCGGGTGCAGAAGCACGACGTCGCCCACCTCGCCAGTGAGCTCGACGAACTTCGTGCATCGCTTCGCGCATTCGGGGTGCGACCAAAAGCCCGGATCGTCCTGCGGGTTCTCTGCCGTGCTCGTGCTCGGGATGAACGCGAGGTGCTTGGGGATGACGCCCTCGGGATGAGCAGCGAGATACCGTGCAACGGCATCGATGCCCTCGGGTGCGATGTACGTCGCGCCGCCCATGTGTTGGATGTTAGAGAAGATGGGGATGACGAGGAGCGCCTGCTCAGGCGAGTCGAGGTAATGAACGAAGAAATCGCCGTCGACGTGCCAATTGTCGAGCTCTTGAGGCGGAAGCGGGGTCTTCTGTTCCGCGAGAGCAGGCGTGCCCAGATTAACGATGAAGGAGTCGCCCCAGGTGCTGCATGCCTCGTCGATGCGCTCCTCACCGCCCAGGAGCTCCTTCATGATCTCCCATACCTGATGCGTGAGAGCATCAGCCCCACTTGTTGCCAAGTCGTCAGATACCCTACAGGAAACACAAACGCACCCTAGGCGCAAATGTTGCGACAGGTTCGCGCGTGTGCACAGGCATGTGGATGCGGTCGCGATCACACGGCCATGTCTCTGGGTCGGCGGGGTCGAGCCCTAGCCTCGTCCACATCTCGCGCGTGAACTCCGCCGCCTTCTCGCGAGAAAAGGCTTGCTTCACGACGAGGTAGCCATTCTCCATAAAGAAGTCGATTTCGTCCTCTGTACATCATATGTGGTTTATTAGTGTCAACGCGAGATGAGTCAAGATTGTGCGATAACGGCGCCTTCGAGGTGAGCAAGTCGTACCCAGTGCCACTGAACCAGAGTCACTCACTCGTCAGGTGCTTGTACTCTTTCATCTTCGCAACGTATCCGATGGTCTCAACGAGCCTTCGTTGCTGAACTTGAATTAGTCTACCGACCAACCAGGGCAAGAAAGAACAGAACAACAAGTCACGAGAGAGTGAAGCGATGGGTTCGTTCGGTACTAGCAGGACGACGCGTGTGCCCCTTGGTGATTCGAAGAGCAAGTGCCAGGTTGCCAGATCCTAGCCACTAAGTCAGAGTCCCAGGGCCCGTCGTCGCAACGTCGCTCTCGGCGAAGACGCTCTCGGTATAAGTACGCGGGGAATCCTCGGACACGCCCGTCCCAGGTCAGCTGGTCCGCCCGGGCCTGCTTCATCCTCGCACGCCCCAGCTATCTCAGTCTCGAGCCCAAAGAAAGGCTGCGGCCAGGTCATGCTTCATCGCGGCTGAGCCCCTGTGACGGTGGGTTAGTCAGAAATAGAGTCCTCTCGGGAAAGTGGAACCGTGGAAGACGACAGCAAGGCGGATCGATAGGAACGGACGTGGAGATGAAGGTGTTCTGTGTAGCCTCGGGTACGGCTGGGAGCAGTCGGAGACAGAGTTGAGACGTCTAGACGTATTGGCGAACGGTCCCGAGCGTCGAAAGCTACGAAGGAAGGACGACGATCCATGTTTAGAAGGGTGCGGAAGTTTGAGCCTAGATGCAGGTAGATGCAGGTACTGGGAAGAGGATCAGCGAGCTCCATACGCAATCTGGCAAACGTTGCGAGATGAAAGGCAGATGAGTTTTGGGGAAGGTGACGGGTATACATATTCCCGTATACGCTAGAATGTCGTGCAGGCATTCAGTAGGCAACCAAGAGGATTGGACCTGGGGTTGCGTAGAGATGAAGCAAGGAGTGTGAGATTGACTGCACTATACACGGGTTGCGAGGGTCGACTATTATACAGGCTGCATGGTGAAAGCTGCGACAAGACCTGGAAACAAAACTCCTTCTGCCCTGCAGCTCAGTGGCGCTCAAGTAGGGCCTATACTCGCGGAACGTACCTAACACTGGACGACATCGACGCTCGATACCAACGACACCATTAGTCCATCGTACCAGCCGCCTTCTTCAAGATAGTATCATCGAAGGGATCACCAAACTCTGTTAATGCAGTACTAAGCAAACAACCCGAGGGAACCACCCTCATGCAAGAGAAATATACGCACGGTTCCTCAATTGATCAACGAGACCCTGCTCTAGCAGCTCGTCCCTCTGTCCCCTAGCTGCCGCGAGCGAGCTCTGCTCCCAAATGCCCGCGCTCGAGCCAAACGGCCCCGATCCAGCGTTCGTACGCGTTTCCTTCCTCCGCGCCTTAGGCTCGCGCGCACCCTCGGACCCGCCGAACGCCAAGGGACGGCCGGGGTAGTGCCTCTTGAGGTTCGCGATGGACACGAACGACTCCTTGCCAAAGCTGGTCATGGGCGAGTCGAGCATGTCGGACAGCATCTCGTCTTCCGGGCCTGTTGCCCGCGGTGGGGAGCCTGAAGAGGAGTCTGAAGAGTCTGCCATGATGATAGTATGTAGCAAGGAATCTAAGGACAATGTCCAATACTTGTGGCTGGTCTGGGCGAGGACAAGGACGCGATCGAGCGGCTATCTGAGTGTCTTCCCCGATATGGCAACCACCCTCGTTCAATCGTTCACTCGGTACACCAAGCAAATGCGAGAAAAACTACAACATCTCGATTGAGGAGCATCACAGTTACAGATCGTTGTACACCATAGTTGAGTACTACTCTTCACAACCTATACCGACTCTCATTCCAACTTCCCATCACGCGAGGCTGGCAAAGCCGACTGCGTTGTCGTCGACCGAGAAGGCGGTGTAGACGTTCTTCATGAAGCTGCAACACATTCAGAGAGTGAGAATATGTGATGGAAGAGGGAATGAAGAACGCTCACGTATCACCAAGGAGCCAGACGTTGTTGGGCATCTGGAGATCGGCCGCAACAAGAGCACCCGCGCACGTGCCCTCCTCAGTCTCACCGAGGTTGAAGCTATATTGGGGAAGTGTCAGAAGATGTCAGCTCATAACCACGCCCGCGTAGGCACTCACTCGTCGGCGCTGATCTCCCAGGTCTTACCACCCCAGTTGAAGGACACCTCGGGAACAGAGTTGCACGGGAAGGTGTAGTAGCCATAGTAGCTGTCGTAACCAGAACCACGGATGTTGCCGTAGAATTGCTCGACAACGCTTTCCTCGGCCGCCATGAGCGTGGTGCCGGAGTCAATGATCGTCTCAAGGCCGGAAGCGACGGTGCGGCCATTCAGCTGCGCCGATGCGCCGCCGATCTGCCAGTAGCCCTTGTCGGTGGTGACGGAGTGGTACTCGATGGAGCCCGAGTAGAGGCGTGAGTTGGTGCCGCCGATGTACAGCTCGGAGCCAGACTCAGCGAGCTTGAAGGCGAACACGCCCTCGTTGACGTTGTTCTGCTTAACAGCGGTGACGAAGAAGGGGTCCTGTGTGCAACATGTCAGCTTGATAGCACTATTGGGAAGTGATGGACACTGACGCTCTGCAGCTCGGAAAGGGCCGTCAAACCAAGGCCGAGCAAGCCGTCCTCAGGGTCCTGGGAGAACTGCTGAGACTCGCTGGTAACAGCGGAGAAGCGCTGTCCGGTAACAGTGACGCCACCGAGGGTGACTATTGGTCAAAGTGTCAATTTCTATTCGTGAATGACGGCTATCAACATAATGGCCTACCGGTATCGGAGTAAATGGGGCCGCTAGCGGAGGACCCATCCTGGTAGCCAATCTCGAACGTGCCACGCTCCGACTGGCTCGTGGACGAACGCGAGGGGTTGTAGGTGTTGTGGCGGCTGCATCCTCTGCAGCTGCTGGAGGGGACCCAGAGGTCGGAAGAGCCGGTGTCGAAGTCGACGGTGAAGCTCTGAGCGGGCGAGCCAATGGTCAGCGAGCCCGTCCACTCGAGGTCGTCTTCCTGGTCCTTGAGGGACACGCCGGCGCGCTTCTGAAGCTTGGCAAGATCGACGTTGGGGTAGAGCTCCTTGAACTTCTCGATGCCGAGATTGCGCTGAAGGTTGAGCATGTTCCGAGCGTACTTGCTGTTTAGGAGCAGTCGGCCGTCAGCAAAGGTAGAGAACTATCAGCGGGATGATTAGCAGCGTACCTCTGGAGCTTGACCCGTGCAGCAATGGCCTTTTCGCCATCGAACGTGCCATTGGGCTTAGTCAGGGAGCCCCGCTTAACGAGGGGGATGGATGTGCCCCGCTCCTGGACGATGGGCGTCGCAGAGGCGAGCAGCGCGAGAGCGACGGTGATCAGAGCAGTCTTGGAAAACATGGCGACTATTGCTGATGCGTGGCTAAGGCTGAAGCTGAGAGCAGGCGAGGCTCGAGAGCTGAGCTGGCTGACTGGAGAACAGGAGAACTCCTGATGAAGTTGGAGAGGGCGAACGAGCACCCTTTTATACAGTCCGGTAGGTCGAGCACCATGTGCAATGTTTTCTAGCCGCTGTAGCGAGGAGATAGGTAGAGAACGAGAACACGAGATCTCCAGGGACATGACGGCAGCACGACTTCCTCCGGCCGGCGTCGAGATTTCGATCACTGAGTTGCACATCTGAGGCCGTACTCTGCTATGTTACTGTCAGGTTGTGATGCAGCGATCCATCTAGCGGGAAAAATTGCAGCAGAAAATCCTATAGGATTGGAGTGCCATTTGCCACGCAGTACAGTGCAAGTGGAACTATGGCCACCCCGGACACCTGAAAACATAGTATCGGTCTGTTAGTGAGCGGACACGCTGACTACCATTGGACGACAAACTTACCATATCAGTCTGGCGTTACCGTCGCGCATGACCACCGAGTCGTCGGCGGACGGCTGGAAGCGATGTGCCATCAATCTACCGGCGGTAACAAAGAGTACTACTCTGCCGTCGAGGATGCATCAAGCACCTCGGGGATCATCATCGTGCTTCCGTACACTCGGCATCGGGGCGGGAAGCACGGCAATACTCGGTGTACGTGCTAACGGCGAGCCCTATGACGACGAAGCGTTATCGGCGGTTGAGGACCATATGTTGTGAGCGACACAGCCAATACCGCATCGTATGGCGACGATGCATGACTGAGCAGCACTTTAGGCAAAACTTCGGCGTCTGTCAGCGTTAGATGTACCCGAGTGTTGTCGGTCGCCGCAGTTCCACGACGAAGTGTTGAACGCCAGCGAAGAAAGCGACAACTGTGCAAACATGAGAACATATGATTCTGATGTGGGGATTGGCATGTCGGCGGCATCGGCAGGTAGTGTCACTCTCTAGTGAATAGCAAGCTTCCCATATTTCCCAGAGAGGCCTATATCACTGAACCAACTTGATTCTACGAACGTGTCGACGAGGTGGAGACGAGGTCAGGTTGAGGTATTTGGGAGAGGGAGTTGTGGACGAGTATAGGTGGCGCACGTGGATTGCACGCGAGAGCGCTGGAGAATATGACGCGCGCCGTTGAGCCGCGCCTCCAGCTGCCGTATCCTTCCTCCGTTCCCAAGTCCTCGTCCTCGTTCTCACCCTCTCCGCCGTCCATCTCGCCTTTGCACCATCTCGACCATCCTCGGACTTACTTATCTGCCGACATAAGCAAAACACCAGCTTAGAGAAAGGCCGGCCGCACAATGCACGCGACCAGGATCGCGCGTAGCGCGGCGCGTTCCATGCGCATTATCGCGCTTCCGCTCACCCCGCCCTGCAAGCCCATCAACGGCAGACCCGCGGCGGAACACCTCACCTACTACCACTTCATTACGCCGCCAGATAACAGGAAGTCGACGTGGTCCAAGTGGATTGTCGCGAAGGCTTCTGACCTCTGGGCCGGGCTAGGGAAGGCTCCCGAGGGTAATTGGAAGGTATGCCTTCTTTTTGGTGTATGGCAAAATGCGCTATGAAACATAGCGCATGCATGCGTCCTCGTGACGTAGAGCTGAAGTGAACCATATCTCAGCGTAGAGCATTCTTGTACGGCGAACGGCTCGTGGACCGGTTAGACTTTGAAGAACTCGCGCTCAAGTCCCTCGACCCGTCTCTCGGCCCGCGGCTATCCAACATCGTCCACACCTCATCCAAAGAGAAGGAAAAGACAACGGCAGTGGTTTGTACTTCCCGCTCTGTTGTTGTGTGCCGTGCCAATCCGTTGACGTAGTCCATTCGCGACCACTCCTTCCGCCTCCCCTCACGTTGACAATGATCAGCACATACCTCTCATCTACCCGCCCTCGGCCTGCACCTCGCCTCTCCCCCATATTCAATCACTTCTAGCGAAGCGCACTCCAAGACATAAGAAGGGGTTCTGGTTCTGGCTTGCAGTCTCGCCCCTCACAGCGCCATTTGCGCTTATTCGTACGTGTCCTTCCTTCATGCTTGGGTCTCCATCCTAATCTCCTCGCAACATGCAGCGATCATCCCGAACTTCCCATTCTTCTTCTGCGTCTGGCGCTCATGGTCGCACTACCGAGGTACGTCCACACCGTACCGTCACGTACACCAACGCGTCCAACCATCCGTCTACAGCATACAAGGCTTCTCAGTACCTCGAAGGGTTCCTAAAGCAAGGTGCCATAGTCCCTCAGACGAGCCCCGAGCTTGATGCGATCTACGCAAAATATGCACCCGCGCTCCTCCCCGACGCAGACGCAGAGAAGCCACCACCGCCTCCCTCCGAGCACGCGCCCGCCGCGGACAGCACAAGTGAAGCAGGAGAAGGAGGTGAAGCAGCGACCGAGCCGGCGCAGCAGGCACAAGGACAGGAGGAGGAGACGGCCGCGGCGAGCGCGTACGGCCCGCGACTGCTTCTGACCAAGGAAGCCGTGCCAGAACTGCAGAAGCTGCTCGCGCTGCCCGAGGACTCGACGTTCGCCGCGGACGTGTACCGCGCGCTCGAGCAGGCGCGGCTGCGGCTCGAGGGCGGGCAGAAGAAGGCGTAGACGTTAGACCCGCGGGCGAGGGGCGAACGTCCGCAGCCTGTCAACGAATCCTTCGCCCTTCCTGTTGCTCAGTTCAAGCAGGAGTTCGGAATCTGATGGACACTCTCCGGGGAAACTGGCATCGCGTGTTGACGTCGACGCTGTGTAGTCCTACACGCATACATACTTAGACTTGTATAATGCTGCCGTGCGCTCGCGCAATGCTCACCGCTCTCTGAGCGCACCCTTATCGCGCTTCTACCACCATCCTGCATCGTGGACAGATATACGCATTACTGGTACATTGCGCGAGCGCGAATGGCAGCGCGCATATAGATTGTACAGAGCAAATCATCAACATCCCAACGATAGACAGAACATGCAGAACAACATGAGCGTGATATGATACGACAAAGCGTGCGACAAAGCTACAGCGGGGGTTAGGATGGTCGGATGATCCGTGCGCCGATGAGGTGTGGTGGTGATGATATTGGAAAAAGTGCCCAGAAAGTTGAAAGAGCTGAAACGATGTTGGTTGTGTGAGCGTCGTGAAGTGAGTCGAGGGGAGGTATGTCGAGTCCGGCGGACTCATGGGAGTCCAATAGCGCGACCGCGAACGCAGACGTGCAATACACACCACACTGTTGCATGAGGACAGCCAACGCGCGCGCGTTCAGCCCGCATCGTCCTCCGCATCGTCACCCTCCTCGCCCTCCTCATCCGCATACTCCTCCTCACCCTCTTCCTCATCATCAAACTCACTCTCCCCATCCTCCTCCTCCTCCCTAAACCACACCACCCTCTCGAGCGGCTCATCCCACCTCCACGGCTCCCTCCTCCCCCCGGCCTCCCTCACCCTCACCTCCTCCTCGCTCAGCCTCTCCGCGCGCCACCGCGCGCTGCGCTCCTCCGCCTCCCTCACGAGCGCCTCCGCGTCCTCGTCCCGCGCGCCCTCGTCAATCTCCCACCGCCGGATGCGCCGCCCGTGCGCGTCGCGGAACGCCGCGAGCTGGAGGAGCTGCTTTCCCGACGCGCCCGCCACGCGCAGGCTCTCGAGCGCGGGGAGGATCGGAAGCTCTGCACTGCTGCCCGCGCCCGCGTTTTCGCCGTCGTCCGCATCCATCGCGCGCGCCTTACCTTTTGCCTTTGCGCTCGCCCCAGCCGCAGCCCCCGTACTTTCCCCGCGCTCGCTCGATGCCTCGGGCTCGGCAGGCACGGTCTCGAGCAGCACATCGAACGCGCCCTCGCTAAGCTGCGAAAAGTCGACCTCGAGCCGGGTGAGCTTCTTCGACGCGACGAGGAGCGCGCGCCAGCTCTCGACGGTGCACCGCAGCGCAGACACGGACAGGCGCTCCAAAAGGGGCAGCTTCGGCCCAGGACTCGCTGACGATGTCGCGCCCACCGCACTGGGGCCGCCGCCATTCGGGAGCTTGACACCACGATACCGCGGGGGCGCGGCGAGGAAGTGGACGAAGGGCGTAAAGTCTTGGTCCTCAAAGTCGAGCCCGAGGTGGAGGGAGCGCACGTTGGGGATGTCGAGCGTGCGGAAGAGGGCGACGACGTAGTCGCTCTCGAGGTTGTTCAGCTGGACGTCACGTAGCGCGGGGAGGTGAATCGGTTCCACGGATGGGGGCAGACGTGTGCCAGGTGGGATGGTAGCCTCTGGTGGGGGCGGCTCGGCACCCCACCAGTCGATGCCGTCAAAGACGGGGGAGGCAGGGGAGGGCGCGGCGCGAGGGCCAGAGAAGAGGAGGGAGAGCCGAGTAAGGTTGGGGGAGGAGTCTAGCATGGCGCGCCAGAGATCGAAGGGCATGCGGACGTTGTCCGAGTGGAGGGCGAACTCGACCGAGGAGAGGTTGCGGAGGAAAGGGGAGCGCGACCAAGGTAGGTTTACGCCCTGGAGGATGATGTGCTTGAGCGAGGGGAGTTCACCGCCGAAGACGACGACGGGAGGAGGACCGATGTGATTGAAGAGACGTTCGGAGGTCCGCCAATTTTGTACGTGCCAAAGCTGGAGGGTCTGGAGGGCGGGTGCAGTGCCACATGTAGAGAGGACTTTGCGCGCAAAGGTCTTGCACTCGAGGTCGGCGACAATCAAGTGAAGTTCGCGCCAACGGTCGATGTGGGGGAGGACGACGTCGAATACGGGGAGGAACTCGCCGCGAAAGAGAAGGTCCTTGCGTAGCTGGTAATCGTCCTCTGAGCAAGTGTCGACGTAGATGTCTATGGGAAGACGGCCATTACGGGAGAGATAGACTTCGCCTCTGGACATGTGCGCGCGTGTGCGAAAGTGGATGGTGGTCCAGAGATGTGGAGTGTGGAGAGCGATCTGCCGCCAATAGCGACAGACATGGGATACGAGGACTTCAAAGGTGGGCTCTCCGCGGATTTGTTCGTCTGGGATGGGGTCGGAGTCTACGCCGAGTTGGAAGATGCGTGTGAGGAGTTCTACGGGGAGGGAGTGTATGGGGGACATGGAGGCATATGAGAGGGGGATGGGCATAGGTGAGGGATCTGGAGAAGGGTACTGATGGGTGATAGAGAGGGATGAGGGGGGAGAGAAGAGGGAGTGAGAGAGTGTGTGAGAGAGTGAGTGTGGGAGAGAGGAGGGAGAGGATGCGAGGAGGGAACGAACACGATCCGCCCGAGTCTTGCTCTCAGCCTGCCCATTCCCATTAACGCACTGACAGCTTCCGAGCGCACTCTCTCACCTCGCTTCCACTCCCAGCCATTCCCATCTTTGCTCCAAGACCACCCTGGTCGCTTGTGCGCGTACGGAAGAAAGGTGCGGAGGGGTAACACAGCGCGCACAAGTTGAGAGAGAGCGCGAGGGAGGAGGAGGAGGAGGGCGTGAAGTTGCTAACAAGTTGAGAGCTCATTTCATTTCTACTTATCACCCCGATTCAGTCCTTCCATCTCGATCTACTCCCTCCACAATCTCAGATCCCATCACCCTCCCCTTTCAGGCAAGACCAGCCAAGTACAGCCAGCCACGGCCCGTCCTCCCCCTCCCTTCTCCCTCTCCTCATCCTCTCCCTCCAGCTTTTCGATGGAGGTTCCAGCTAGGCGTCGTAATCTTACTCTAACCTGCCTGCACTCCAGTCTATTTGCCCCATTCTAATCAGACCATTCCAGCCGCTATCTATATACTCATTTACATACTACACTATATCACCTGCATCTCCTCATTGCCACGCTTCCTCCGCCTCCATCATTTAATCCCTCTCCGTCTATACGCGCTAAGTACCACCTCAGCCGATATCTACCGTCTTCCAGCGCCCACCACGCCTCATTCCCACCTCATCATGCCCCTCCCCTTCTCTCTTCTCGCTCTATCCCACATTCACTTCCTCCACCCCACATGTCAATCCTCCTCAGCCTTTCTCCGAAGTATTCACGCTCAAACCACATCCATCCCTCCCTTCCACGGCTCTTACCTCTACTCGGAACCCTCCTCTCGCCCTCTTCGATTCATAACGCTTCACAGTTCAGACGGTCCCGTGCCGCTCGTTCCCTTCGTGTGGTTCTCGCGTCATATGCCTTCTGTCATCCCACCACCCTCGCCGCCGTGCCGCTGACCGCCGCTGAGTTTCGTGCCCCCGCATCAGCCCTCTGATCCACTATCCCCCCAGATTTAGATCCACCCCCGCCCTCAGCGATTCAGCGCCCAGCGTCCCGCGGCCTCCTTGCCTCATGCACGGTCATCCGACATCCTCCAGCGCCCTCCCTTATGCAGATCTGTTCCCTCTGGACGCCCTCAGTCGGACTCTTTTGCCGCTGCTGCGCCACCCAAACATCACAAATCGCACTCCGCCCGCCCCTCCGTCCTCCTCGGAATGCACGCTGCGCGCGCACGATCATGGTCTCCTCCTGGCAGGCTGGCCCAGCCAAAGGGATGCTAGCATCCCGCCCAATGACCATCTACTTCCAGGGCCATCTGAATCGTGAACGCGTGTCAGATCCAGAATAGCATCGCCAGCTCACCACCACCACGCCGCCGCGTGCTATATCGACCCCGTGTGCGGACTGGGTCCCTACTGGACCGCTATAATCGTCTAGACCGTCCACCCCCTTCGCCAACGTCCCGTACTCTGGCGTTCTGCAACACAATGACAGCTCGCAACGTCGCAGTTTACAGTTTACACAGTGTCCTGTAGGTATTCTAAGTCGTCTCCGCCACCTGCCTGCTGTGGCCCGAAAATACCCCACGCTAACCACTCTCATCCTAGCCATTTCCCGCCGTGGCGACACATACCTACCCCTCGCGGGCGTAGAGACGACATGCACTGACGCGCACGTCACCAGATCGCTGCGCACACTCGCCCATCTCGCCGTGCACGCCCGAATTCCGAATACCCCCCTGCGCGTCTCTATCGTACGCGCATCCTTCCTCCTGTCGGACCCATCCAACCCCCGAGGCTTCCGACCCTGACCTACTTGAGAACCCAGATCGTCCCCCGCATCACCCAACTCTCGAGGACCGCGCGTTCGCAAACTCCCGCCCGCGCCTCGCATGATAGCGTACATTTGACCACATACACCGCAGTGCGTCTTACGATCCGCCAACGCGCAATGTTCGTCAACGGTGCAGGGGCGATTTAGTCTCGCTTAATCACGCCCGACGCTGCACAAGGGCCTTCTTATCGTCTCCTCTCTGAGAACCTTGAACGTTAGAATTTCCACGCGCCCACAGCCGCATTCCCAACATAACCCTCCAAACACACCTTCAAGTGATCGCGCCTAACAGGATTCTGGACGCCCAACACATGGCGAACAGAACAATCGTGCAAGTCAATACAATCCGCGAAGAGGTGTGGAGTTTAGTCGTGCGGGGTCTGTACGCCACGTTCTCCCCTCTCTGGTCGTTCGTCTCCCTTCCCCCTTCTCACTCCTCGGGAAAACATACACCCTTCGTCAACTACGTACACATCGCGAATTCGACGCGATAAGGCAGGCAAGTCGACTGATTATGTATCATAACTGAACGGAGGTGCTCTGACGTGCTGACGTCGGGAGGTTCCTCCAGGTCCTGACCGGTGCTCGAGCTCCACGGGCGTGATCCTCACCGTATTCCGCCCCCAGCTCCGGGTCTGACATCGACGTCGGCATAAACCTCGCCGCCGACGCTCGTCCCGCAAGCCCGCAAGCCCGGTCCTTGTCCACGTCCTCTGCCAGCCTCTGCATCTCGCACTTCTCCGCCGACGGAACTCTTCGACGTCCCTGCCTCTCGCTCCTTCACACCTGTCGTCCTGTCCCCGGGCCTTCTGGGGCTTCTCTGTCCACTCTGCGTTCTGTGTCTTCTACGCCTCCGGCTTCAAGCTTCAATTGTGTCTCCCGCGTCCCATGCGTCTCCTGCCTTCTCATGCGTCTCTTGAGACTTCTGCTCGACCGTGACGCTCCTGGAAACTGCCGTGGACGGTTCTCTGACGCCACCGGGGGCGATAAATCGGCTCCTCGCGCACCACGTTTCTTTCTCTCTCTCGCCCTGGCTCTCACTGCTTACTACTCGTTGTAACCTGTATGACTGTACGGCCAAGGTCTGACTGGAGAGCTTCGTTTCTATCGCCGCCGCAGCGGGCAGAGAGGGCTCTAACTATCAGGCTCAAGCCTCGTTCTTCAGGCATTCAAGACCTCACTCGGCATTCAGGGCACCCTCTCCCGCTGCGCACCACGCACCGGTTGTGTGCGTTGCCCGACGAAGGCGGACGGGCTTGGTTCTAATGCTGTAAGGACGTGTAGTCAGACTGTGCCTCTCGGCAGTACCGTCATATGCCAAGAGACTGCTTCTTCTACCGAATTCTATGCCTCCAGCGTTCGTCGACCGCGCGAGCACTCGTCGACATCCAGGTGTGCCCACCCCAGGACTTCGGCAGTTAGCCCGCGTGTGTTGCTAGAATGCTGCCCCTGCTAATGCTTCCTTCGTCTGGCATCGGAGTCTCCGCTATCGACGTCTGACAACGATGGCTACCACCGGTCTTTCTCGGGAGATGCAAGTCGACGCATACTAGAAACGACTCGGACGTCCCTACAGCTATAATGGGATTTCTGCTGGGCCCGTCTGCACTAGCTGAAGCTCACAGCTTCTCGGCGCGCAAAGCCTTCAGATATCGCCACCCTAATTCTCCGCAGATGATCGTATGCCGTGCCGCCAGCTTGGCGTGTCGATCGTGACTATCTGGACTGCAACACACATCCCTCCTCGTTCCCGACCTCGGGCCTCATGCCTTTTGCCAGGCAATGGAATGGCGCGACTAGGAGACCTGACGCATAAATCAAGATCCAACGCGGAGCTTACTGAGGAGGCTATTCGCAACTGGTCGACCGACTTACCGCCCGACTTCCTAGCCGAAGTGACCAGCTACCCCTAGGTACCGTACCGTACAACGAGCATTCAACCACCCTTGCTTCCACTGGTTCAATACCCTGCCTCTGACGCAAGATCACCAGGCACTCGTCAGACCCCCATCGGCACGGCACGCGGCAGGGAAAAAGCAGCACGCCGCCGCCGCCACGGCGAGCCATCTCGGACGGGTGGCCTTCGCGCATCGTCCAAGAGAAGCAAGGCGGACGAGGTCGACGTCGACGGGAAGACGCACCGAGGCCAGTCACTAGTCATCGCCCAAACGTCCACTGCCCTGCGCCGACGTCCGGGAAGAAGGCGAGCGGCGTCGCGACGAGGCTCGAGCGTGGCAGTCGGGTCGTGCGCAGATGCCAGAACCACTGTCGCGGAGCCGCCACAGAAGGCTCTCTTCAACCTGACGTCTTTTACTTTTACAGACTTTGTCTGTCCGCGAGCCTCCGTGTCGTCACTCTACCAACTCGACGCCATCGCTCCCGTCGCATCCAACTGCATTCAATAGAGTAGGTTCCGGCAAAGGTCTGTTGCTCCTTTCGCTCTGGAGTTTGGGCGTGAAGTAAAATACGTAAAAGACGATGTAGAACCCGAAAATCGCACACAATCAACAACACTTTCATGCTATGTGGCCACGGCCACCGTCGATACCTGAATAGTAGACGCATAGTAGCATGTGTATGCTGATCAGCACAAATGCCTTGCTCAGAGTCGCGTATTAGGTCGATTAGGGTCTACACGTAATACTACAATCAAGAACGCCGTCACTCTGCAAGAACAGCTCGGCGTGCACCATCCGCCACGACGGGCTGGAGCTGAACGAAGCAGTAAGCAGCACACGCTGCTGCGGCCAGCATCCCTATTGCCAGCCGCCGTCCGCATTGCGCACCAATATCCGCGCATTGTTGACGAACGCACGGATGAGCTCGTCGAACGCGCCGCGCTCCAGCTCCGACGCGTTCGGGTCTCCGCGTTTCGCCGCCGTCGCCAGCAGGTAGTCTGGTCGTGCGAGCTCCAGTTCCAGCTCGTGGAAGATTTCCGGCTGCGCAAGTAACGCCGTGTCAGCGACCGCGACGAACGAGCGACGCACGCGCACCACGCGCGGCGCGCATGCGACCCAGCGGATCGGGATCGGCCACATACCTTGGAGTTGGGCCCCGCGGTTGCGGTGACCTGCGTGAGGTCGATGACGAACTCCTCGTGAGAGTAGCTCATCCGGTCCTTCCTTCGCGTATGTGTTGGCGACCCTAATGGCTGCGGCACTATCCGCACACACCCATTCGCCCACGTCAGCCAAAGTCAAGTCGACCGCGTTCTGTCCCATCGCTTCCTCGCGCTCGGTGAACAACCGCCTGCGCCAAGCACGCCATCTTCCGTGATAGGGTGTGCGCCTCGGCGCACGGAGGCGCGATGAAGGGTTCGGGGACACGGCGAGAGAACGTACCTGGGACCTCCAGGTTGACGCTGATACGCCAGTCTGCGGCCCGTTTAGGGCTGTAGATATTCAGGTCCGCGAGGCGGGTCTTGCGCACGGTCGCGAGGACTTCGCCCGTCTTTTCGTCGCGCGTGACGCGGATCTTGTCTCCGCGCCCACTCTCGGGCGCGTAGAAACTGTCGACGAGATGTAGGTGTTGGTACGCAAGGGCGGAGGACGACGCCGTCTTGAGGTTGTTCAACAGCTTGTTGTAGTGTTGATGTTGTTTCTGAGACATGAGTGGAATAGATGGTATGCTCGTGTGAGGGCGGATAAAGAGTGGCGGAGCGGGGCGTGCGTACTGGTGACATATTAGATTCAAACCGGAGGTCGATGGCGTTAGGTGTCAAGACTATACAGACGATGGTTCAGGCGCACGCGGACGCAGATGAGCTTCAAATATCGGTGAAACGACCCCGTTCGAGTAGCGGGAGTACGCACTAGTCTCGACAAGCACGGGCATCTTCAATCGCTGGCCCGTCTCGCGCTCGCGCAGCAAACCAATCTTCGCCTCAACCTCCACAATCCCGTTCAGATCCTGCGGGCGCGAGCTGATTTGAAAGTGGATGAAGTCCGCAATCTCGCGGATGAACTCGTCCATCGGCTCGACGCCGAGAATCGAGAGCGACAGAGGCGGGAGCGCGCCCGGTTGTTGGCTGGAGTCGTGCGCGTGTCCATTTCCGTTAGATACGGCTGTCGAATGCATGCCGTGAGAATATGGGTGGTTGGCAGAGGAGGGATTGGTGGCGGGCACGGAGTCGGAATGGCGAGGGCGCTTGGATGGGCGGTCGGTGTCGAGTTCAGAGTCTGAAGAATGCCGCTCCCGGCCGTCCATGTAGAGGTATCCCAGGTGTTATGTTTTCCAAAAGTACAGCCGTGCGCGGTAGGAGAGCAGAGACGGACGAAAGCGGTGTTCGGAGGAGGATGGAGGAGAGGACGAACTTGAGCTTCAAGCTGCAGCCGACTATTGCCCAAAACGGAGACGCGCATCCTCCCGCGGCACGTGCCCTCCCAGTCCGCGCCTCCGTAATCCTTTGAGCCTGCCGCCTCCTGTATCTGCGAGAACGACGAAGTGCACACAGGCAGACATGCTTGCAACTCCCGATATGAATTCATGATTTGCGCTAGTGGTAATGCATGATGTACAAGCAAAGTACAGGTATAAATAGTCCAGCGTATCCGGTCGTACAGATCCTAGTCGACGCTAACACTAATCGTCCATTGCAACGTCGCCATCCACGACGGTCGGGGCTGGTGCACTGGGAACCAACAACGCATGGAGCTCGTCGAACGCAGACTGCGTAGCTTGGAACAGAAGCTTCATCAGCATTCCGTAGTCACCGTCTCCGTTCGCCCGAGTCTAGGCATGCGAGCGTGAGTAATCCTCCTACACCCGATAGCACTACTCTTACCCAATTTAGAGAGTGGTAGTACTTATTTTGCCATGGCACTGCAACCGTCAAGGGTGGTAACCTTCGGCGCAGCAACGGAATGGAAGCAAGCAGTCGCGACAACCTCCCATTACCATCCTATGATCTCATCGTCAGCGACCTGCTTATCGCGAGCAACAATCCCATTACCTCGAACGGATGAATAGTGACAAAGACATGACTGATCCAGGCTGCTGCGGCGAAGGGATCTACGTCTTGCCTCATGAGCTCCTATATAAGAGCTTGATCAGCATCCTATACAATATCCAATGCAACGAAGGTGACCCACGTTGAACCGCGAACAAAACGCGGTGAGCTCCACGTCCACCGAGTCAAACGGACAGAATTGAACCTTGACGTCTTTCCCCGCTACGCTGACGTTGATTGCACAATGCTGCCGAGTCACGCCAACGTGCGTGAGGGCCAGTTTCGAGTTGCCGTGTTGTCGAATGGCGAGGATGTGATTTGTGCGCATGAGGATCTTGTGCAAATGGCAAACTGTCTCCATCGTCAACTCGAACGCCGGATCTTCAAGCAATTTGTAGATTTCGTCCATGGCCTGCGCAATCGTGGTGAATATGTTGCTTCTGACACAAAGGAACAACGTATCAACCTTTCGTGTATCTTGCAAGATGGCTAGTGCCTGCCCGTGATCGCGAACGACGCCTCCAGAAGTCAGACTCAAGTCGGGGACCTCGACATGGCTAAAGAACCCTTCTTGTGACAGCCGGATGGTAGCCTATGCATAACGTTAGCCACATACAAAGCCGAAGACGTGATGCGCCAAACCGGAGCATTGAACTGGAGCACGCTCTCGATTGCATTCGTCTCGAGGCAGTGGTAGTTCAAATATGTGGGGAGCGCGACGCCTGAGGAGCTTAGCTTGTTCCACGATTCTTGGAAAGCGACATATTCGGCATGCTGGAGTTTGCATGAACTCGCGGGTAGCCTGTCTTGGGCCACATTGGGCCGCCATCGCTGTGATGGGGTGTAGATGCCCGTATTCGCCTTGTAGGTATTCACTGAAAGAACGTATGAAAGCGCCTCAGATCGCGGCGCGTCTAGATAGCGTAGGGCGTTATCACGCACGGGTGTTCACCGCGTCGGTCAACACTTTGATTCGCGCTTTCTGGAGCCAAGCAGAGAAGGCAGAGTCCTTCAGGACGCGTTGGAGCTGTGCGCGGGTGGTTGACGGATGGGATCAATGTGTACAGCACTAGACATGTTCTACGCACGTCCAAGTACATTGCGTATGCGGTGACTTTGCTGTTCAGGGACCAGCGCATATCCGCGACGCGGAGCATCAGGAAGGGGACGCCGGGGTATTTCTCGAGGAGGGACTCCCAGAGGCGGCCGACGGCGGCGCACTTGATATCGTCAGAAGGATCAACCTCGAAGGATGCTAAGAATTCTTTCGCATCGTCTTGTCCCAGCTCCATGGGAACACTCTGGGTCAAGAGACGGGTTGAGCGGCAGTCGCGACGAGTCGCGCGTCCAGATAGCGCATGCGCACCGTGACAGAGAGATGGTGAAGCTGTGGACGCTCGCCATTGACAAAGCGCGCGAGATGGGGGTTATACATGATGAAGGATGGCACAGTCCGTTCCGTTCAGACCAAACAAAGAGGTGTGGATGGGAGAAGGACGAGTATGTGGTCCATCGATGAAGGCCGTCGATGGACAAGCTTTGGCTCGCCCGCACTCCCAACCTACTCCAGAACAGGCGCCCAAATGTACTTCGGCCACCTCCCCGAGACTCCGGACACTCTTGTCCCCAAAGCCAGGACCACGTGCCACCCCAGGCGTCTCTTTCCCCGCATTTCGATCCCGGAGCTTGCAAGGTCCTCTCTCCCAACCCTCATGCGTTCGTCCTCCGCTCTCTCTTCCTCACCTCCACCACCATGATGCTCCGGACCATTCGCCTTCGCCATGCCTTGCCCAGGGCTCTTCGCGGTTGCAGAGGCATGGCGGGCACCACACCCCAGATGCCGGGCCCGGGACATGCTCATGGCCATTTGCCTTCTTCGACATCGCCTATTACTTCCAACCTGCACTTCTTCAACTCCGTCATGGAAGGCGGAAAACAGATACCAACCTATCGCGTGATTGACGGCGCAGGGCAACCGCTCGAAGGTGCCGTTGTGCCCGAGGTACGTCCCCGTCCGCCTTTCAAACAAGCTCGATGTGAACTCTTCTTCACCCAGATCGACGAAGCCCTCGCTCGGAGGATGTGAGCGCAATCTCCGCACCGCGCCGGAACTTATACTTACAAGGCCCCTAGCTACGAGAACATGGTCCAGCTCCCTATCCTTGATGACATCCTGTACAACCTCCAACGACAGGGCCGCATCGTCTTCTACGTAAGTCCTGCGCCGTACGATCCGAATTTCCGCTCACATTAGCCCAGATGACTGCCGTAAGTCTCCATTCCAAACCAGACCTGCACACGGCTTGACACAGTACGCAGTATGGCGAGGAAGCCGCCATTATTGGGTCCGCTGCTGCATTAGCTCCTGACGACGAGTGAGTACCTCCTGCCATCCCTGCCTCGAAAGCTCACCGAACGCAGGGTCAAGGGTCCTCGGTAAGCCAAACGCGCGCTCCTTGTCAGCGAATTCCATGTCCTGAGTTTCGTCTCAAGCTCAATATCGTGAGTCCGGTGTGCTGCTCTGGCGCGGCTTCGGGTACGACAACATCATGAACCAATGCTTCGGCACCTACCTCGACGTCTGCGGCAAGGGGAAGCAAATGCCTGTCGTAAGCTCCGGCCGCCTCCCCGACGTCCCCGCGCGCACTGACTTGATCCGCCCAATCCGACCTGCAGCACTATGGATCGAAGGAGCTTCATTACCACACCATCTCGTCGCCGCTGGCAACGCAAATCCCACAGGCAGCAGGCGTGGGCTACGCGCTGAAGCGCGACCCGGCGCGGCGCGCGAAGAACTGCGCCGTCGTATACTTCGGAGAAGGCGCCGCGTCCGAGGGTGACTTCCACGCCGGCATGCTTCTCGGTATGTCCCAGAGCGTAGTTGAAGTGTATGACAGAAGTTGAACTTTGATGCGCGATGATAGCGTCGACGATCCCTACGCCTACTCTTTTCATCGCGCGGAATAACGGGTTTGCGATTTCGACGCCCTCGTCGGAGCAATATTACGGCGATGGTATTGCCGCGCGGGGCCCCGGCTATGGAATCCACACCATCCGGGTGGACGGCAATGATGTACTTGCGGTATACTCTGCTGTTAAAGAAGCAAGGCGGCTTTGCATCGAGGAGGGCCGTGCAGTCCTTGTCGAGACTATGACGTATCGGTACGCATCTTCATCACGATGACTTGGACACTGTGAGTTGCTAACCCATAAAATTTTCCCAGTGTTGGGCATCATTCTACGTCAGACGACTCGTTCGCCTACAGGCCTCGCAAGGAGGTGGAGGACCGCAAGCGCCTGGATAACCCCATCGTACGGTTCAGACTATTCATGGAGTCGCGGGGCTGGTGGTCCAAGGATGAGGAGGCTGCGTTGACGAAGAGGATCAAGCAGGAAGTCATGACGGCGTACAAAAAGGCGGAGTCATTACCCAAACCTGAGCTGAAGGAGATGTTCACGGAGGTATATGGTGGCGAAGAGCCTTGGAATATCGTGAGTGTCTTGCATTCAGCGATACACGCTGCACACGTGCTGACCATTGATGGAAACAATAGAAGGAGCAAAGGGAAGAACTGAAGAGGCTGGTGAAGAAGTACGGCGACTCCTGGGAGCCATGGAAGAATGAATTGAAGAAGCATAAGGGCGAGGGCAAGGATCTGCTTGAGTAACGCAATCCGATATAGCCGAGCGCAGAGTCTTGTATATTTCCACGGGCTTGTGGATGCAATGATGTATACTATCAGTTACGAGATGAGGACGCCGTCTGCCACGCGTTTTAGCCTACTTCGAAGTGTATGAGCCATGGTCCTGGTCCGTAGTAAGATACTGACAAGAGAAGTGAGAACAGTCCTGGGCTTCACGGCAGAGACAGAGACGCTCCCTTTCTGTGTGCATAACCTTTGACTTTGAGTCAAAGCCTATCCCCATTCACACTAGAGGTGTATAGAAAACTTGCCTGAAAGCCTAGCTCGACTTGGTGAGTGCTCGAGTCGCCAGGGGCAGACTGGTCGCCAGGGCGTCAAGACGCGACGCGACGCGGCTCTACACGGTCATGTGATACATTTTGGTGGATATGATTGGCTGGCCGGGGGTACGCCGCACTGAGGCATTAAATTGCCGGACGGGTGACGGAGGAACGAGTATATTCAACGCCGTCGTCTCGTTAACTCCATATAGCCCACTCCTATACGCTTACATGGTCCTGATAGGCTTCTCACCGGGACCTGGAACCGGCAGTAGCCTCGCTTTCACAGAACAAGGCAGAGTTCAAAATTAAATCATCAAGACCCTCGTCCAGAAATCCGAATCTCCATAGAGACGGGGTGCGGACAGCGCCTCGCCAGCCTCCACCGGACCATTCCACCCACGGCCCCGGGCCCATCGCCATCAACCATTGAGCGTTGGATGCGTCGGGCTGTGGATCTGTAGAATCACCCCCAGATGGTCGTCGCGCGTTGGAAAAGCGATGTGGAATGCAATCGCCATGCACTACTCACCTGCGGCGACGGCGACGGACGTCAGTGGCTTGGGCTCGTCGCTGGAGATTGGCTGCAACGGTCGCTGAATCCTCCCAGGTGGTGGATGTAGACCAGGAACGGAGGCTAATCATCATGACCTCTTCTGCCATCGCTTAGACGTTCCGCCGCATATCATATCAGCCCAGCCCAGCCCGACTGCGCGAGCAACCCGCCGGCAACATCTCCTCTTCCTCCCGCGCCTCCTTCCCTCCCTTCTCCTCCTCCTTCCCCCTTCTCCTTTCGGTACTCCCCACTTCGTCAGTCACAGCCTCCGCCGCCGCTGCGACTGGATGTCCCAGTAGGCTCGCTCGCTGTGCACCAAGCAGGACCAGCTGGACCGCGTCCGTTCCTTTCGCGGCTGCCCCCCTCAAGTCTCCCCTCAGGCTCTCAACGCCCGACATTGAGCAGGCTCCCGATGTTCTCTTCCCCTTTTGCCGCCCTGGTCGGCTTTGGCTTATTCTCTTTCCTCTTCGCCATCCCCGCCGCTGCCGGCTTTGCGTCTATCACGTTCTCCGAGGTCCAGCAGTGCGGCAACTTCACTGTGAGATTCGTTGGTGGCAAGGCTCCCAGCGCTCTCCCTCTAACTCTCAGCATCCTCCCCATTAATGGCACGCCGGTGTTCATCCCTCTCCCCGAGGATGCGTGGAACTCTACCGCACAGACGGGTGCGGCGATCACTTTTCTCCCTTTCCCCGCGGGTACGCAGTTTATTGCCTCGCTTGACGACGCGGACGGCCAGGGCACCGCTCCCGTCTCCGACATCCTCGTTATCGACCCTTCGCAATCGAACGACACCTCATGTTTGCCCATCGACCCGGCTCCCTTCGTCCCCAGGTTCGCTGTCGACGGTCAGCTCCGGCAATGTGAGTCGTTTGCTGTGGATTTCGATCCCACACAGGGCGTATCCGCGCCCGTCATCCGAGGCTTCATCCCTCAAGGTGCCTCGTTCCCGCTCAACCAGAGCAGCGATACCACTTCCTCTGGCTCAGCGTCGTATATCATGGACGCCAAGCGCGACAACCAAGTCCTCTTCCTGTTCAATGACACGAACGGTAATACGCAGACGTCCGCGTTACTCCCCGTCTTCGGCGACATCGAAAGCAGCACGGCCTGCATCCCCACTAACCCACTAGACAACGCTTCCTCCTTGGAGATGATGTCTTCCACCGAGCGCGTTACGCCAAAGTACGTCATCGCTCAGACCCTTTTCATTTCGCCGGGCCCGTCTTGACCGAGCCTTACCTTCTGCAGAATCGCAGTAATCGTGATCGCAGTTTGCGGCGGCGTGGTAGCGCTCGTCGCGATGGCCATGGTAACATGGTATGTCATCTACAGGCGCAAAGTCCGCGCGCAGAAGTTCACCAAGCTCGACGAGGCGCGCTCGCCAACAACTGGGCCGGACGTGGAAAAGCAAGATCCTCGCGAATTCTCTCCCCCTCCTCGCATCGTAACCTCTGTCAACACCAGCCCAATTTCGCCGGTGGAATCGCAGTATAGAGACCTTACAGACTACCTGCGCAATCCGCCCTATACGACCATGGGAAGCGTTCTCGTGACGCCGACATCGCCTGATGCTAAAGATCCGTTCGGCGAGCAGGGCACGGGCTCGCTCCTTGGCTCTCTCTCGGCGCGCGAGAGCTTGAACGCCAAGAACGCACTCGGCGCGACCGCTCTTGGGAATAACGGCTCGACACTCGCACCGCCGATTGCCCGCAACTCCCCTGGCCTGCGTTCGTCTGAATTCGATCCCTCGACGGAGCGTATACCAGGCACGTCGCCGTACTTCAGCCGGCTCGCCATCACCCCTGACAACTCCCTCGCGACGCACCTGGACTCCATTCTTCGCCGTCCAGTCAGCAGCCAAACGTCAGCGTCTGTGTCGTCGCAGGAGATCGACCAGATCCTCGAAATGGCGACGATCTACGGCGGTCAAGAGATCCCTGAACTCCCGCAGCCCGTTATCACCGCGCCTGCGACGCTGCGCTCCAGTGCGTACATGGCCGGTCGCGAGTCGCGTCGCACCTCTGGGGTCATAAGCCCTCGTCTGAGCCCGAAGGGATCCCCGACGATGACGCTGTCGCCTACGCTCAGCCGGAGCGACAGCCACGTCCTAAGCCACAGCGGCAGCCAGTCGACACTTAGGGTCAACCGCTTCCGCGAGCCGCCTCTCGCGCCTCTTCCATCGTCCCCGCTGGCATCGCCCAACGCACGGCCGAGCTTCGATGTTGACGGCGTTCCGGTGCGAGACTCGAGCTCGGGCGCTGGGGCGTTGCAGGTCCCGCGCCTGACGGTACCCCCACCATCAGCCTTAGGCCGCAACATCTCATCGGCGTCGCGGAGCTCGGTGTACAGCGACGATGGGGACGCTGATGGGTTGGATGGCTTCACGATGCTCCAACCGCCACCGCGTGCGCGCGCTATCCAAAGATAACAACCCGGTCCCGTACGGATTCTCTTCCTTAGTTCCAGGTTTGTGATGCTCCTTCATCATCTTCCTTCCACCCCATTCGCGCCGCTCGATGGGATCAGAGTTACCTTGCATTCGCCGCCCCTTGTTCCTTACAATTTGGCCCGTTGTTCTCGCCCTTCACGCTTCTATCCGCCGCCTGGTTGCCCTGCTGGTCACTTCGCCCCTGCCTTCGCTGTGCATATTGCGTCGTACATACTTTTCGTGCGTTAGCACTGTGCCCCCCGCGGCGCCTTTCGCTCGTTCGCGGACGATTGCATCTCCGCCGTACATTATGCTCGTATTATGCCGCTTGCTGCACTCGCTCTCGCTCCGGTCGGATTGCTTCGCGCTGCGTCCCGCATGGCTGCTGTTTGCTCTGGAGGAAGTGATCCCATTGTATCCCTAGTTGTAGTTGCATAATGTAGGATTACGGAGCCCACGACGGATTCCTACACGCAGCTCTGCGGTGACCGAGTGCCGTGTCGCACGATCAGCTGAACCAAGATGTCCCTTCATCAAGCCCTGTTGAAGTACGCGTACACATACCCGTCCCGAGCTCCGCGATGATATTTCTGCGTGGCTGGCATATGAAGTCGTAGCGCATGTCAAGCAGGATCACGATCATGATCGTAGGGTACTGCAGCGACGATCCCCCGTCTGAGGAATCCTCAGCGGTCCTTCGTTGCATCACTGTGTACATCAGACGGACGAAGATCACTTGAGAACGGACCAACACGATGACAAGATGATCACTCACGGATAGAAGTGACATAGAGGCGGCCCGATAACAGCGAGATGAGCAGAGCAGGATGCCCTCACCACCGCAGAACGACAAGCCCGGAATCTCCTATCCCCTCGGGGCTCCGTTCCTCTTCCCCACATCCCTTGAGCTTGCAGCAAGCACAATGACAACATATCCGATGTCGATAGGATCGATAATTGACGGCGATGGGTCATGACTCCGGGTCCCTAGGGAGCTTCGCCGCCTCCTCCTTCGCCTTCCGCCTGCTGCCAAACATGAGCTCGACGTAGTCCGCACCGCCGAGCACAGGTCCGTCGCCCTCGCGCTTATGCTTGCTCGCCTTCGCTTTCAATCCCGCATGCTTTTTCTGCTCCTTAGGTGTGGGTGCTGAGGCGGCAGCCTTGGGTTTGGGTGCGGGCTGCGAAACGGCGGAGGACCCTGCACTACTCGTCGTTTTCTTCTGTTGTTGCGAAGACCGCACGGTGTATCAGACTCCTAGCCTATCTCTCGATTTATCTGCCTGAAACACGTACCTGTCGCTTATGGAACTTTGCACTGCGTCCCATGGCGCACTGCAGACTTCGAAGAGGGTGTTGAGAGGAAGAGTAGTATGGGCGCCTATCTATAGTCCTCGATTCCGTGTAGTAATAAGTATTACATAATTTGCAAAGCGCCTGCATGTCAAAGTCCATTCAAGGGCGAGTCGGAGCGGCGGCACACTCATCGTACATGTGCACGGAATTCTCTGTGGTGAAGTTTCTCTGTAGCTTCGAGCTCAAGGCGAATTACAGAGATGATAATGAGATTATGCAGTAAGGGTATGCTGTAACATACGTGATTCACGAGAAGCTAGAGCGACGTCGACGAGCGAGCCTGACGGCCGGTATCAATGAATGACCTTTGGAAGGTCAAGAATAACCACCTCTTCCGGGACAGCCTGTGATTGCTCAGGCATCTCTCGCACCGGAACGGTGAACTGGATCTTCGGCTTTCCTGGGCGTATGAGTACGCACGTCAACCCATCGCGAAGGATGAACTTTTCGTGGCCAGGTAGGATGTCTTTCTGCTTGATACCACGCGCGTTCTCAATCGAGCGCATCCGCATTGTAATCGGCATGCTGAGCCAGGGCGTATCGGGGTCTGGGACGCCCCAAAGTTCGAACTCAAATGGAGAGTTCACGGGCTCTCCTGAGGCGCTGTCCACGAAATCCATGCAGTATTCGGCAGCGGAGATAGACCCGGGGAAGAGGCGGATAGAGTACTTCGTGTCAGGAATGGGGCGTATATGGATGTATTTGTTGAGCTCCTTCGGGAGTGGCTTCCACTTAAGGGTAATGATATAGGAGTATGAGTACGACCCTTCGATGAATAAAGCAGACACATACCCCGGTCGGCTCAACAAGCAATGCCAACGATTGAGCAACCATATCCTCACATTCTTCGAAACCAAAGGATTTGATATCTTTGATGTATCGCTCTTCCAGTGCAGCGTGGACCTCCTCCACGGTGCCTGCCAACTTCTTCTCGGCCAAGTAGAGTAACTCCCAATCATTACGTGGCTCGATTCCGGGATAGCGTGCCTTGACCTGCTGGACGCAGAGGTCTCGGTAAAGGACGGCGCCGGTAGCGGAAGTGGATAGGGTCATAGGCATTGAAGAAGGCGGATCGACGAATGCTTGGACAGAAACGGCTCGTGACTTATCTTCAGTTGATGATTTGGACTTGGTACGAGGTCCGCGACCTCGTGTTGAGGTATCATACGGCTGACGCGTCGCCTTGGACTACAGGGACTCTGCTTCAACTTCTGCATGAATCTGGCTACACGACTACGCACCTGTCGTGTAGTCTTAGCCTTCATCGCATCTGATGATCCGTGAGAAGAGAATATAGGTTCTTAAAGCAGTGTTGCAAGAGTCTGCAGACTGTCCACGCGGTCGTCCGGTCTGCGTGACTTGGCACACTGTCCGTGGGGACTAGGGTATGGGGACTGGCAACGCCTGCGACCTCAGAGTTGTTTGCATCTATTTGTTTTTGAGCTGAGCGCCCGTACGCAGTGTTGGCACGGTCAACCTTAGGTTGCGGATGACTTCGTATGACTTGCAGACAGTTTGCAGGCAGACAGTTTGCAGGCAGACAGTCTGAAGGCAGTCAGTCACTGACTTTCCCAGGACTGGATGACTCTCAGGCACGGCTTCTCATTGGCCCACTGCCATCATGTGACTGGCACAAACACATCTCCATCGAGGTTGGGCACCAATGGCTATCTCATCTAAGCGCCTTGCCCAAAGTTACTTGAGTCAACGTCGGCAATCGCCTAGTCGCCTCATAGGCTCTATAGTCTGTACCGCTTCAGCGGTAGCCTGCAATGCGATTACTTGTCATCAGAAAATGGAGTTGATATAGGCAGCTGTTCGACGACTATACGCTCTATCTTAACCTGAGGTTTCGGATGACAGCAAGCCTCAGCTTTGGTGTCAAGAACGCCACCAAACCTCGATGAACAGCACAAGGACTCGTCGTGTAGTCAGTTAATACGCGACTTAGCACATATTGACGATGAATGTAGGTGAATTAACTTGTAATACGGCAACATGAATTCCCTGGACCGCTTTGGAAGATACTGGGCTGCAACGTTCAAGCATTTCTTATATCCTCAGGCTCGTGGCTGCATCGTATACCCCGCGTGACAAGGGCGCACACCACGTGCACCATTACCCAGACTGTACTTGATAGTATTCACTTGCTACGCCCTGCGCGTAGATGTCCCTTATAGGTATATTTGTGTATGCTATACAATCATGTGACTGAGATTTCGCGCAGAAAAGACCCCATGCAGGTCCTGATGGCCTTGCAGATTCGAATTCGAGAAGGCTTGTTTACAGTACCACCCTTCGAAGTCCAATAACACAAGTAGCAACTTGTGGTTAGAGCGAGTGCGTCTCACTGAGAGTTGTCGCGCGGGGTATGGCCCAAAGGCGTGTGGGAAGGCGTGGGAGGGTCATCCACTGTGAGAAAGTCAGCAGCAGACTGTGCTGACAGTCGGCGCAGTCACGCGGACTTGTTGACCGTGCTGACAGTCTGCAGACTCTGCCAACACTGTAGTACGACCATCCTCTTGCGCCCCTACTCAGCCAGGACACAACATGGGTGCGCAACAGGGCCAGATGTATCGCGAATGAAACAAAAAGTGGATTGATTGAAAATGGTGGTTGAAGAAGTTCAAGAATATTGTTGACCGAGGCTGGGCACTCCAAGCTACTGCAGTTGTTACGACCCTACGCTATGCAGTCACGGACCGGGTCACGATTGTATGTACGGACTATCTATTCATTTATTCACCGGGACTTGTCCTATGCTTACTACACCTGATTACGCTGTGGGTGCTGTGCTACTTTGGTGCCCTTTACCCTGTTGTATTATTAACTTCCACGTCACCTCCACATCACCTGTACAGTCAGCTCCCGCTATACTTAGCTGTACTGAACTATCTTTAGCAACATCGCTTACTGATACCTGATGTGCCATCTATCTTTAGAACCGGCTACATGTGTTGAACTAGACACGCATTAGGTGCTGACTAATAGCAGGCTAGTAAGCGGGAATGAACACGAGGCTACCAGTCTCCTGGAGGAAGTTCTAGATACTGTGGCTGAGGTACTACGTAGTATGACATCGTACTATACAGTATTACATCATAGCCTCCATGTACATGTATATAAGACTGCTCTGTAGGAGCAGTACAATAAGTCGCTCTTAACCTTCAACCACTACGTGTGCCTCTACTCAGAGCTCTACAGGTAAGTGAGCTAGTGGGGCTTTCCACTGCGTAA
>MU278652.1:0-33694 GCA_022385745.1 Cubamyces sp. BRFM 1775 | reverse complement strand
TCGGGCCAACAGCCACGATCCACCGCGTAGGCCTCGTTGTTCCCGAGCCGCCACACGATGAGGCTCTACAACCATACTTTGACGACTGCTGGCATTGCATGGACTATAGGAAGTGTTAATCAGTGTAGCGTAAGTCGCTATACGCAAGACGCAGACGAACATATCGTAGAGGTGGAAGGACTTTGACATAAGATATAGCCATGGTGGCTGAATTGGAGAAAGTTCCAAATAGACGCCAAACGCAGCAGACTTGCGAAGTACAGCCGCTATCGCACGTTTGGAGCGACTACAAGTCCCCTCCTTCCTCACTGCACAGAAAAATATCGACACTCCAGGAGACTCAAAGCTTGTCATTGTCATTGAATACACGGGTACATAACATACATCGCTCTAGATCGCGGAATACTCGCAGCCCTGGCACGTTCAAGGTCACCCCTTCCCATTCATTAACATGAAGATAAACGAGAAGGCTAGGCCAGTATTCCCAATGTCGTCTGTTGAACCTGATATAACCTAACAACAGATAAGCCATAGCGCCAAGATATGATAGGGCATTACGCACTGTGCTATCTCAGGCGGGTGGACGAAGGCATAGACCTCGTCGCGAGCCGCTAGATCCTCTCGATCCATCTCGTGCAAACCGTTCAACCAGTCTGGATTATATGCGTTCTTGGGCAAGCAGGGCACTGCAGCGCGCTCGTTATCGTAGCGGTTCGTCACATGTCGCCAATGAACGGGAGCCCCGCGTGTTGCTCGGTTTGTCTCGCTCACACGAATCTTGCGATAGACCGCGTCGAACACTCGCAACCACATCGTGAGTTCAGGGTGTCGCCATCGCTTCTTCAAGATATAGTAGTGGACAATGTCGTTCTCGACGGACGATTCGTCTGAGCTCATTCCGTCTACCCCGAGTCGTCGAATGATATCGACGTGGGGCTTCAAGGCTTCATATGACAAAGCCGCAGTGAGACGGCGTTGGAATAACTGCTTTTACTCGTCAGAGTTAGCCATTCGGCAGGCAGACGTATGAACTCACTCCCCGCTTTCGTTCATCACGGTTCGCGCGTTTCCTGGCCCGGAGCTTTTCCGCTTCCCCTGACGTGTCGTGTAGGTACCTGCGATGGAGGTAGCGCAGATGCGTGCTGAACGCCTTCTTGACGATACTGATATCGTCACATGCAAACTCATCTTGATCCACGAAACTCTGCCCGAAGACCTTGATCACAGACTGGTTCCATGCACTTCCCGGCGTTGACCTGAGATCTGGCCGGAAACGCTCGGGCGTACAACAGTGCCCATCTCGTCGAGGATCATACCTCTTCACTTCTTCTTCGGAAGGGATGAGCGTGGCGTCAAAGGGAGCGCGGCCGTGTTCGCGGTTCATCAACCTTCGCGCATAGGCGTGTACTTGATTCTGGGGAAGGAGTGGGGGTGTCAGGGTCCTCCAGATCATCCTTATGACCATAGAGATTTACCTGTATGACCAGTTCCTCATCGTCGCGATGCTTAGGAAGACTCTTGAGCTTGCCCTTGCGACGGGCGGGAGTGTAGTCGGTGTCGTCGTCGCTGCCATGATCATCGTCTGCTCGGCCTGACCCCTGTCCATTACGTCCTGGATGCGAGGAACCATTGGATTGTCGAGCACGATGACCATTTGAGGGACCGGCAGAGGGCGCGACACGCGAGAAGCCCTCCTTGAGCGTGGAGGAGAGATCGTTAAAGCTTACAGTAAGCTCCTTGACGCAGTCTTTCAGTTCGATGATATCTCCACGAGATGCTGGGATTTGCTGGTGATACCGTCAGTGAGCCGTTTGGAGACAGCAGCGTACTGCAAGATCAACCACGCACATATGGATTTGGCCGTCCATCATTTCCACTGGAGGCAGGCCCTGCAGCATTGGATGGATTTCGATTGGTCGGGTACGAGAGGCGTAGGGGCGACATCGGTCGCACGTCGACGTCCTCCATAAAGTCCGAAGGTGGATCCGTAGACGGATGAGGGCGAGGTTCTGATACTGCCTGTCCTGTAGTAGCTGGCAGGCGGCGGTGATCATGCTGCGAAGCCGGGAGGATTGTACTCCTGTCACCCGCGTGCGCGCTCGCCAGCGGTAACGGAGGGTATACAGCGGGAGTTGTCAGCGGAACTTGAGTGCTAGATTGTCCCTGCACAGCTGACGACGAGGACGAAGTGGATGCGAGGCTCGGTTCTATCTCCATGTTATCCACGCTTTGAGGCTGTAATAGTGATGGGGGTCGCCTTGCAGCAGACGACGACGATGGGGCGACGGCAGAATCTGCTTCTATGTCCATGGCCTCCGAACCTTGGGATCGTACTGGCGCTACCATAGCCGAATTGTGCAACAGTATGGACGGGGAAATCGGCGCTGGTGCACGGTTCCCGCCATCGAAGGTGGGGTAACCACCATATTCCGCTCGAGACCCTGGTTGTCGGCCAATCGGTCCAGTGTTAACAAGAACCACTGATGCTCGCTCAACGGGGCGTAGAGAAGTAGTGCCATTGAGGGCTTCGTGATCTTCATCAACTGCCATCGTAGCGTCGTCGGACACTCTGCCGAAGCCGGGGCAAACACGCTGCTGAACTAAACCTTCTCCATATCGCGCGGGAGGGCCATGGCTCCCACCGTAGATGACTGTGTCTATCGCGCGCATTGAATCATCGTCAATACCACCAAGTTCGTCCCTGCATATAACGCGTACCTGTAGGAGGAATCTCTCTTTGCGGTCGCTCTGACATAAGGCCGTGGGGACTGCGCTGGGAGTCTAAAGCTCTCTGGTCCTCTAGGGGCGCATTGTCTACATAGTGCATCATCAGCTCGACAGAGGTTCATGAGAAAGACAGTTCGTTGCTCACGCACATCTGAACAGCGGTGGAGAGTTCGACATCGTATCAGCATAAGGAGGAAGAGATGGTACGCGGACGTGGATGTGCGGAGGTGATGGCAGGGAGGTTTGCATGGCAGACTCAAGGGTATCTGGAGAGGCTTCGTGATATCGCATCCCGCCACTGGGTCTCGTAAGGGAAGCCGACGGATTGCCCATGCCCATGTTGGTGTACTCACGTAGAGCCGGAGTATGTTGCTGATTAGGGGCGATTCGAGGGGTCCGAGGGCTGGCTGGAAAAGGAGTGTCATCGGCTGTACTGGACGGAAAAGTTCCTATCTGTGCATTTCGAGGGACGGAGATGTGTTGCGGTATATGTGGAATACCCGCCGAGGGACGTTCCTGCGTCGCGAGAGCAGACGATGATGCAAGACCATTGTTTGGCGGATAGTGCGGGCTCTCCTGAACGCTGATATGAGGGGTCAGGAAGGGAGAACGTGCAGTCGACTGGTGGGCACGAGGGGAAATGTGCCCTCCCGCTCCTTGCACAGGCCGTGTGGAAACTAGCATTGGCTGTTCTGGGCGGCTAGCTGAAGAGACGAAAGAGTCGGAAGGGGCGCGGACTGAACCTAATTGTGGGGAGCGCACGTCCTGTGCGAATGGGCCAGGTGTAGGCGCATGCGAATGGTAGTGCGTCCATTGCAATTCATCATACGAGGGTTGCGGTATAGATAAATTGAGGGGTGGAAGTCGGGGCGTCTGAGTCGGGGTATGAGATGGCGAAGACGAGATCGATGTTGTGGGGATTATGACATGTGTAGGAATAGGTGCAGGTGGCCGAACGTAATATGCTGTTGACTGGGCCGTGAAGGAATGTGTCCTAGTCGGCTGTGCAGGGGTACCGGAGACACCACTTCCAAAAACGTGCAAAAGCTGGCCGAACGACGGCTCTGTGCGCTCCAACGATCGTGCATGATCAGAGCGCGAATCAACGGAAGAGCCCGACTGTGGTACGTTCTGCACAAGTAAATCCTCAATACGACGAGGGCGTGTCGAAGGAATTGCAGGACGCTCAGATTCAAGAGCATGTCCTGCACCGAGAGCGTTGAGAATCGGTGCGGGAATGTGGGGTGACTCTGGAGCTGACATTGAAGCCAGAGGAGCGAACGGGGAGTTCGAAGGCGAGCGCTGTTGCTCGGGCTCGACGGGCTCTGCAATCGTCATACGCGGTTGCTCTTGGGCATTCAAGCCCGTGTTAGAACGCAAAGAATCGTCGGACGGCATGCAGGTCAGAGGGCCTTCCAGAGATGTTCCCGATGGCGCTGATGCTTGTGAGAGTCCGACGAACACACCGGTCTCTGCTAGAGCGACACGTGACTGGCCTTGTGTATGAGTTGCCGTGCTGGGACGCGCAGAGCTGGCCGGCGTACGAGAGGAAGCGTCCTGTGAAGTTTGAAGTACTGACGGGGAAGTGCTTGTAGGGTTGGAGAGCGCACACGCCTGCCCAGGCGATTGCTCTTGCACATGCAGGCCGACGCTGGGACTCCGAAGGTTGATCGTACGCGCATACGAGGGAAATATTGGTGAAAACTGCGGATGGGCATCCGAAGCATGCGAATGTATAGTGCTCGGATCGAGTGTCGGTTGTGTGAGGCTCTCCTGGTCAACAGGAGGAGGAGGTTCGTCTTCACACAGATTACTAGCTTGTGCAAGACGGGATGACGATCGATCCAAGGGCAGTTCCGCTCCAGAAGCGCATAGCGAGGTGGACTGTGAGTGGCGACGTGGCGAGAGATCATGACTCGGGGACTTCGAGCGTCGCAAAGATTGTGAGGGGTGGCGAGGAATATCGACTGATGATGGGTCCCCTGGTCGTGCGGAAGCGGATGGTGGAACGACACCGTCGGACGGACTCTGTTCATCAACGGCTCCAGGCTCCGGAAGAGGCTGTGTAGTTGGGTTGGACAACACGGGGGCGAATGGTGTAGAGGGGATGCGGGCACTGGATGACCGCGAACCACCAAACTGCTGATTGAGGAGCTCAGAATCGGAGGGACACCCTTCGTTGTAATCAGCGACATGACGGGGTCCTGCGCGTGCTACTAGAGTCTATCATAGAAATCTGAGCGCTGATTGCATGAGCAGTGAAAATACACACATACTTGCGTTGTACGCCGTGCTCCTGATCGCTCTGTTCGTACGTTTGGATCATGCGCGATCCTGCCTACCAAACCAACACCGTTCATGAGATTATGATGATGAATCACACAAAACTAAGAGATCATGGCTGACCTTGAAGTCCTCTAAGCCTGATTTTCTTTCGGACACGAGAGTTCCGTGGCTGGGAGGTTATATCATCTAGCGACGATGAAGAGGAGACAGATCTTATGCGCTTCCGGCGCTGTGAGCGCCCTTGACGCATTTGTTCTTGAGCTGATGCGGGCTCGCTCGCGTCTCTGTGAGACCGTCATTATTAGTGACACATAGTATGAACGACCGATATGAGACATACACTCGGTTACTGATGGCCGAATGGTGAGGTGGGAGAAGATCCTGGTTCCACGTGGGGTCTCGTCCACGGTGACTAGTCATGCACAGGGGACATACTTAACAAGCCTGGGCCGGTTATAACGCCTACAACTCACCTAGAAGGCTCTAAGCCAACGTCCGCGACGACGGGGACGTTTTGCGGGATGTTATACGTTGGGGGATAGTTGGCATAACCGGGCGGAGGCATGGGAAAGGGGTTTGGGTAACCGTGGGGATACTGAACGGGCAGTCTATCTAGGATTAATACGGATTGAGAGTAAGACTTGTGAGGAATTGCTCACGGTAGACCGGGATGATTATACCACATTGCCCCGCTAGGTCCGGGCACCATCCCTGGAGGGTATCCGTAAGGAAGTGACCCGGGATTCCTGAGCTCCGACTACTTGAGTGTCGATGCGCATATATGCATGTATTGAACGCACCACGCTTCTTGCCAAGGGAATTGCAGATCAGGTTCGCCCTGCTCGCCCTCTTCGCCCTCGCCCATCGAATCATCCCCCTCGTCTCGCTCTTCATTCTGATCGCTTTCGTCCTCTTCTGTTCCTATCATAGATTCCACATCTCCATCCACGGACGAGGAACTCTCGTCGCTATAGCGATCCACTATGAGAGTGTCAGACGGCGAGTGTACAGAGCAAACGACGAAGCACTTACTTCCTTCGTCATCGGATATAACACCAAGGCGGCCCATATTGGATACGAGCGGTCGTTGCTGCTGATTGCTGACTCTCGAGGCTCAATACAAGTAGGCGGTTGTTGGGTGTGAGTACGGTGTGGGTGGTCGGAAGCTGAGATGCTACATGAGTGGCACCCCATGCGTTTGACATACCGGGTCTTTGTGAATGTCGCATCATCACAATTCAAATCACCCACTCCATTGTCCTTTCGCCGTATCGCGTGTGTGCATGTAGACATACAGGGCCACGTATTCGTACATATAGTTTTACATCGCCGACTCTTGGCTGTGAACAGGGACATTCGGTATTTCGCTTGGTGTGAACTCAACGAATTAGGTGCCACAACGTAGAACTTACATTTTGGGAAGGGCTGTGGTCGCACACAAGGGGAGAACGACGAGCATCCTCGTCTGAGGTGAATAATACAAGGTAGGAAGTGTCTGATAGCATCGGGACGCTGGTGTCCATAGTCTAGAGGGCTGCCGCCCGAGGCCCGAAGTCCTAACCCTACCGAACCTATCAATGCAACCCACACAATACTCCAACAGCAGCGGGGCAATTGCAAGTAGTGGACGAAGCGCACATGCAATACATTGACCGAAACATACAACTATTCAATCTGTGACCCATACTTCTGCTTACACGACATCAACTGACGGTGTCACTCAGAGAAAACGTTACCCTTCTCCACCCAAGAACCGTCTGAAGCCAAAGACTTCCATATGAAGTAAAGCTGCATTCCAGGTCGTTCGCAGCCCGCAGCACGCAGACAGAAGTTAGTTCCGAGCTGGTGCGGAACGGCCTTGGGAGAGACGGAGGTTCGCCTGGCGCACCGAGACACGAATCTGTTCCTGTAGCTGGATCACGAGTAAGCATGACTTCAAAGAACAGGTAGCGTGCGAAGGTACTAACCTCCTCCAAGAGCGAACAGTAGCGGCTGAGAGAGTCATAATCAGTCGCAACAGTGATGAGGTCCGGCAGGGACCACTGCGCATCGCGATGTTCCTGCAAGCGGTGAGGACTGCTGTTTGCAGTCGCAGCTTCGGCCTGAGATGACGAAGATCAGGATGGTCATCATGTGCTCGAGGAAGATCTCGTACCTGAAGTTTCAGGAGCGCAACGTTCTGGGAGCGAATCTGGCTGGAAATTTGCGCGTGGAGGTCGTTCAGGGTCTCTGTGGCTTCCTGCAGCTGAGGGTGTGTGACGCCAGCCCCGCACCAATCGATTGACACATTGTACTCGATCTCTGTAGCACGACGCCCGATGCCTTCGCGACTGATGTGGAGCGTCGCGAGGTCGTCCATAGCCCCGCCAATTGAGGCTCGGATGGCATCTCGCGTGGAATACGGTCCCAGCACCAACATGCGGAACAAAACGTCCTGCATTGAGGCCATCTCAGCAAGTATGCAGAAGTTGTGAGTAGTTGACTTCCGTACCTCCGGCTGTCCTAAGAAGTCCAAGGCAGGACGGAGCTCTTCGAAGCGTAGCCTGAGAGCCAATGTCTCCGTTGTACAGGCTTCGTAGCTTTGGCGGACGGTTGTGAGGAGATCATTGAAGAACGACCGCTGGACAACAGTCATGCTGCCATGCTGGTGCCGGAAAAGCTGTTCAATCTGCGATAGGAGACAGACAGCGTTGACTCAGCCGCCGTAAAAACGATGATTACAAGTGACTCACCTCGGCGATTTCAACAGCCACTTCTGCGACGATTTGAAGCATAGCTTCCACCTTCGAGTTGAAGATGCTAGGGGCAATGAGACGCCGGAGCCTCCTGGCCTGGCGCGATATCTTCTCGGTCAAGCGCGTGCGATACTCTGCGTTCTTGTCGAGCAGATAGTCTATGAACTGGTTTGTCCACAAGCTAGTGTCATTCGGCGTCATGCTATGACCGTGTAGAAACCTGGTGGGAACCTAAGCAAGGAGAAAGACCAAAGACCGCAAGTTACTATGCTTACTGTCTAAGCTCGACGTCCAAGGCCAACTGCAGGGCCTGGATAGAGGAAACCGTGCTCTTAATGGCAGTGTACTCGGTTTGGGTGGGGGAGGACATGTTTCGACGAGAGGCGTTTCGACGAGAGGTGTTTCGACAGAGGCTGAGTGGGGGGTGGCGTGTGCGTAGAAGGATATTTGAGCCCCCCAAGCTCGCTCAAACAAACAGCTTCGCAAATGTGCCACTCGCCATGGCCAGGTGCCGCACGGCATCATAGCCATTGCCGCCGTCGTCAGTGAGCTTCCGGTCCGAGCCAACTTGGGAAGGAGACATACGATAACACTGACGTTGAGTTTCTGCAATGAAGACGTCTAAAGGGAGTGGAGATTCAGCTATGGCCGTGGAAGGTCAGCATTGGCTAGTTGCAGATATGCAGAAGTCGAAACGCAGCCGAAGTCCATGGCTTAGTCAGCAATGGACTTGCCGAACGCCTCTGTATTTGGAAGAATCGCGCTTTGAAAGAGTGGCCCTTTGGCTCCTACTAATTCGCCGCTATGTCTGCGCTGTAAGTCGGACTGTCGGCTGTACAGACCTATCTCTGATTGCCCTTGCTTCATAGAGATATCGTTACTAGTTTTGGTACCGATAAAGCTCAGTATATCTTGGGCGAAGAGTCTACGGACTACTCAGTTCAAGGCGGTACTCCCTGGGAGAATGTCATGGTAGTAATTGTGCAAATTCTGCCTGAACGCTGTACGTCGCCATCATCCCCGTCGCAAAATCGTTCACAGCTAATAGTAGGGCCAGATGCTCTTATGATCGCTCGCCCTGCGGATGGCACCGATGTCATACTGTTTTCTGCTACCGTCGAGGACGACTGGCTCTTCAGCTGTGACGAGGTGAACGATGGATGCATACAACTTCGGCATATGGTCGAGCTCATCACTGGTGCACCTAGGCGCAGCGCGTATTGAGGTGGAAGACCCCACAAATGGACCTGTGGGTCCATCTGCGTCTTCGTCTCCCCACAGATTTTTGGCTCTTCCTCAGTCAATTCACGGAAGCTCGCGTTTACGCTCTACGTAGGAAAGTCGAGACGACAGATCAGATGCGCGAGTTCATGAAATCCTTCCGGGCTCTCTTTGTGATGGCCACAGCGAGGAATTCCACGAATCCATATGACGGTAGGCCTGATCCCGAGCCTATGCGAATGGGCGACGACGTACAAGAAACAGACTCAGACGGCGAGTCGACCGGGTAGGTCAGATATATTTCCTCTATTTCCTCCAATGCTCACTACTTGAACCACGGTCAGAGAATAGGTCCTACGCGTGGCACACAACCATACAGAAGGGGAACAAAGTGAAGGTTGTCTACGTCGACGTCGGGGTAGATGACTTCAGATACCATTCACGGCTGTACTCGTCTCGTTTACCGCGTCTCCATCCTTCGAACTTGTATGAATCTTGTTTAACTGCGAAATGATTATTAATCGTCCCGACACGAAATCGAGAATGCTCACCCTATCCAGAGGCAGTATGTGCACACAGGCTCTGGTGATCCCCGGGATGCGTAGAGGCGTCCGGGCCACATGGCATTGGACATCTAAAGGGCGTATGATCACCGCCTCGTCGACAATACCGTCATAATACAAGCAGCCTCCGACGTAAGGGAATTTGCGGAAGGTGTCGACGCGTGCGTCCTCATCCGTGAGCTCCTGCAATTTGCTGACGGTGAGTAGGGTCTCTTCGATGAAGTCGCCAGATGCAATCTTCCGTCGATGCGTAAAGATGTTCAAAATCTGGCCTGTGCAAAGAGCGCGATTGGACCCGGAGCGATACTGGATATTGCTGTCTCTGCTGGACGAATCCTTCGTGCGATAGTGCATGCCGTTGATGATGATATCTCCATGCTCCCGAACGTCTCGAGGGAGATAGCGCTGCCCCTCCCCCTTCGTCGTGCACGTCGGGTCCACGTATAACGGCCCATCGGCCTCGAGGTTGAGCTTCAACAAAAACGCGGCATAAGAGGCCTCGCTTAGCATAGCGCTCCTCCCTCCACTCCCAGACCGCACAAGATCGGGTATCACAGGAGCACTGGCATTCCGGAGGACAGATTCGAGTCTCATACCGCGCTCGTCATCGCCAGAAATAGATCGCAGGACATCTAGAAATTCAGGAAGAGCAGACGCGATGCGCGTATCTCGCAGAAGGGGGCGCAAGTTCGCAGCTCGACAGCTGGTCTTCATGAAGGTGCTCTCCATCTCGCCTAATCAGCGGTATGTAAGCCCTGAATTGACCGGAATGATGGAACCGCTCACCGAACGTCAGGTTGGTATTCATGTGCTGCAATACATAATTGAAGCGTTCGAAGACGAAGGAACGCCAAGAGTGAACGGGGCCGAACAGCCGCATGAAGTCGGGCAGATGCAGCGCGAGATGGTGATTGGGGACGATGTTCGTTTCCTTGTACAGTTCTTTCAGCCCTACCAGATACTTGTGGAGGTACGTCTCGAAAAGCTTGATGTGTGCTTCAGATATGCTCCACATCCCGGCTAGGACGACGGCCGTTGTGAGATCCATGAAGTTCTCAAGCATCTGCAGTTTCCGTCCGGTCTCGTTGCCCCATAGAAGAACCAGAGCGACGGGAAGAAGTGTCGTGCATGCGGTATGCCACTGATCAGCGCTCAACTTGCCATGTTGCGTCGTTCCAAATCCCCGCGGAACAGGATTGATCCAGCTGGGTAGCTGCATCGATTCGCGAACTTCACTAATCATGGCGAAGGCTTCCCGACCCAACACATGATGGTTGAGAGGCGGCGCTTCATCTTCCGCGGTGTTGCCATCCCCGTGGTGTTGAGAGGCGGCTTTGTCGGTCTCGAGTGGCTACATCGTCACCGTGAGTACACATATGCGAACAGTGGTAGCGCAGTGTAAAGCCTTACCTTGTCTTCCAACGCATCCTTACAGTTCGCTTCGTGGGTAGGCCTGGTCGCAGTCTGTCTTGCAACCTTCGACGTAGCAGAGGATGTGGTATGAGATGGCTACATTGTCAGCGTGAGTACACATACACGAACGCCGTGGTAGCGCAGTGTTGAGACTTACCTGGCCTTCCAACGCATCCCCACGGTTCGTTTCATGAATTGGCCCGGTCTCAGTCTGCCTTGCAACCCCCGATGTAGCAAGGGATGGCAACTGTGACTCAATTATGGGTGAGCCAGGCTCACTCGAAGATCGTTTTACCTTACTTTATCACTGACGTGGAGAACGAGCCGTTCCGCGATGTCTCGCTTGATTCCCTGCGGAGGGACTGAGTAGGCCTGGCATAGTTCTAGCAGTGTAGCTCTGTTGAATCGCTGAAGGGAGGCGGCGTTTCTCAACAGCAAGCAGCGCTCGGCACGAGCAATGATGTCGGGAGGAACGGGCGTAGAACTCGATGGCTCTAGGGGAAGAGATGAGGTCGAAGCCGGGACCGCGGGAGCAGTGCGGACGGCGTTGCCCGGCGTTGGGGACTCCTTGGGATAGCCCTGCTTCGTACGCTGGGCGGAGTAGCAGGTGAGGAACGGTCGCAGACGCTACTGGGAACACGGTGGCTCACCCATTTATCCAGCTCTCTAGCGAGCATCTTAACTGTTCCGGCGCGGCGCAAATCGCGTTCCTCGCAGAGATGCCAGAGCACAGCCTTGGGGCATTTCGAAAGCGCGCTGCGACTCTTGTAGTATAGGACGTGGGTGCCCCAATCCATGGTCTGCGGAGATGGTCGGGGCGGAGGAGGTTTTGTAGGGTGCGCTGTAGCATCACCGTCTTCGACGGCCCAGTTCATCCCCCAGACTCTTCTGCAGTGGTTTTTGATGAGTCCCAAATACAGGTTGTGCATAGAATCAACCACCGTGAACTTGATTGGATCCCAATAGGGCAGTCGTAAGAGCTCGGACCACCTTGCACCACTCTCCTTGAATATCGCGACTCGCTCCTCCGCCGAGGCAGCGTCTCTCCAGCGCTCCGCGTTCCTGCGATGATCGTGAAGTGTGCGCCTCGGCCAGGTACTGGTGTCGAAATTCTCGATGTCTTCAAGCTCCAGAAGACAGAAGCTGCAGAAGTATTTAGAAGAATGAGCGCCTAGGCCAGAGACTTGCCGGGCGCCAGGCACGTCACATATGACTGGTACGAGTGCAGCCCGTACGAGATGGCGCGAGGCTGATTTTGCTGTTCGCGAATACCATACGCCTGGCTCCCAGAATTCAAGTAGATCATCAACAAGCAGACCGAGGAACGGATTGATCTCCTCGAGAGACGGCTTGCTGGGTCCGGGTATGACTCCTACCAGATACATGTTCTCAGGGAGGTAGCGCAGGTGAATGGGAAGATTCAAGCATATCATGTAGATCGCGGTGCTTGTCACGCTCTGTTTGGCCGTCTTGGACTGGTACGGATTGAAGCCATCAACAGCCAGAGCGAAGAGTAGCCGCGTCTCAGTCGAGGAGAACACCCAGAACGGTTTGTTGTCGGGCCCTAGGAACTCTTTGAGCGCGAGGCCATCGCAGATATCTCGCATCTCGGTGCTGCGTGAGACAGTGTCGACAAAGATGAACAGGTCCTGTAGGTCAGGCCGGCAGAGGAACCTTCCTACCCAGTGCTTCATGCTCTGGTGAGAGTAGCGGCGAATAGGACGGGTCATCTGGCCACCCCTGAAGTTGCGAGTACGGTAGAGGTTGGCGTTGCAGGGAGGGGCGTCAGACGTGGGCGTGCGAGTGCATGCAGAGGGACAGTTGGGCTCGGTATAGAGGGCGAAGCATGCGGGACAGCATACATAGACGTCGAGGATGGGGTCAATGTGGTATTGGTCGATGAGCGTCCGCGGGTCCCGTGGTACCCTCTGCAACAATAATTCGTCGCCGATGTCGTGCCTGTCACCGTTGCGTACTTGACTAAAAGCCAATGATGCTACGCATCGCAAACCAGCTAGTAAAAGCTGACTGGCGCGACGTGTGAGACCCTGCAGGAGGTACATCACGAGGACGATGATTGATATAGAACGAACAAGGGTGTCTTCAGGGGACCAGGAACCGGGTCGCATCCCAAGGTATGCGTCTTCTGGTTCGTCAGATCCCTCACTAACGGCCTACAGCTGGTGCTACTCACCTGTGTTGACGTCGCCCAATTCAGCACAGGACAGGGACGGTATTCCTGCACGCTGCCTATCCCATTCCAATTCCTTGGCTGTTTCGATGCGTCCAAGTTCGTCGTATGCTCGCTGCAAGAGTCGTGCTCGGGTCTCCACAATGGTGGGATGCAGTGATTGAGGGATCTCGTGAAGACGGCCGATCATCGTCAGCAGATCGTTCTCGTATTGCAAGATGAGCCTATTTTGAGGGTCATTGGGTCGCAAAGCAGACGGTCCTGTGTTGGCAGAGGTGATGGAATGCGGTGGACGCTTGTGATAGGTAACGTCAGAGCGCGGATCGATTTGGAATGAGAATGCGATTCCTGAGAGGGATTGAGGACGCTGCGCTCGAAGGAAGGTGGCTATCCAGTCTAAGTCTGCTATGATGCGCGTTGTCTCGGGGGTAGCAGCAATCGTGGAACGGGCTACGCCAGGTACCGTAGACGCGGCCGTACGAACGTTAGAATCGACATGTTCTATGCATGTTGTTGAGGATAGGAAGACTAGGACTGCGAATAGGATCACATACCGTTAGTTGAAATCGTGCGCGTCCCTTGCAAAGTCAACCCCGACACTCGGTTCTCTATCTCTTGCACATCGGCGTCCGCTTGAGTCGCGGACTCCATCAGCTGCTGGAGGTGCTCATCTCGAGCCCGTCGTCGTCTAGTAACTTGGCTGACCTGGCCTGGTTTTTGAGTCGTTCCACGTGCCATGGGTTACGCAGGACCACGTCACCAATGGGGTAGGCAAACTCAGGGCTGAGAATGGGAGCAATAACAAGGAGACGGGCAGTGAGTGGGAGACGAGACTCAGAGGGCTCAAGCAGAGAGGGCTGGGTGGAAGGTGAGACGAGGCTGAAGCACGAGCTCCTCACGGGCTATTACCATTACCGGTCTGCGATGGTCCAGACCACAACACACGATAATTTTGATGAGATCAGATTGGTGGGATGAGATGGGATTCAGAGAGGATACATCAGAAGGGACAATGAAATTAGTGCGACGACATTGGGGATATCGTAGGTCTCAAGTTTCAGACAGGTTCAAGCCGAATTGGCTGAGATGCGGAGTAGCTAGTCATAGGCGACTATGAGCGCAATCGCGAAGACCTCAAACGACGCGCGCCTACCTCATCCTTTCAGGAGTGGAGGGCTCTGCCATCGGGGCCGCTCGAGTCGTTACTGGACGAAGCATGGGCAGATGGTCCTGCGCGCTAATGATCGCGGTCAGCTGCTGCCAAGAGCAGTGAGCACAGTGAAACACGAGGACGAACCGGCTCGGATGGGCCAGGTGCACCGTCCTCCACACCGGTAGATCTGCGATGTGCGTGCTTTGCCTGTGTGATAGTCAGGCAAATGCGAACTTTCAACGACAACCATCACGTACTTCGCGTTGGAGCCGAGCCTCTTTGAGCTTGCGCGCGCGTATGAGACGGTGCTTGCGGGTGATCTGTTGCAATTGCTTCTTGCTGCGTCCGGTGACGGTCCCAAAGGACTTCTCTATGTCGGACAAACTCGAGCGGAGGTAGCGCTGGCGGTCTTGGATTAGCTTATACTGGTTTCGGACTTGTTTGGATATGGCATCGAGCTCGGCAGCGGCGGTGAGGTGGCGTTGCTCTGCTTGGACCTGACGGACGACGAGCTCCGAGAGCCGCCTACCCAATATCAGCAGGTCAACCCCTGTCAAGCTTAAAGATGCGCACTTCTCGATAGCAATTGACACCTGATCTTCATTGGCAACGGACTTCGTGTTGAAGTGAATCGCCGTCCATCCAACGATGGGTGCATCATCACCGCAGTGGTTGGGGCAGACGCCGGAACCAATCTCGATGACGCTAAGGAGGCACCCATGACAAAAGACGTGACCTGCCCATTCTCGTCAACGAAACTGCTGACATCAGAGAAACGAGAACATACGTACCACAGTGGATCAGGCGCATAGGCCAAAGTTGCGCGTCATCCTCGCAGAACTTCTCGGTACAAATTGAGCAACGGGGATACATCAGAAGAGGGAGTGGGGAATCACTCGACACGAGCGAAGCCCCTTTTGAGGCAGCTGCCTCGTTGCGAGGTGCGCCAAAAGGCCTTTGTTCGTCCTCGGTCCGATGGTAGAGACTTCCAAAATGCATGGACGACAAAGATACCGCTATGCAAACCGGAAACGAGGCAAATTCAATGAGGAGCTCACCAACCACCATACACCGACCACCGACATCTGACGTGGAGGTTAAGCCACAGGACCTCCCATGAGTACGTGGTCGTTGCCGTACCGTTGTGTATCATCATAGTCTGGGCACCGTGAGCGGGCTTGACCTCCAAGATCTAGCTACATGGGGGCCGAGGACAACCTGCACTAGCGCTCGCTCGGTGCTCAGCGCTCAACGCCCGACATCCGGCTCGCGGTCTTTGTGGGCGCTCCAGCCAAACATTCAGCAGTAACGGACAGAACACGCGATCGGCACAGGTCATCGTGAAAAGACGCAGGCAGACTTCGTTGACGGATCCTATATATCTGAGTACATGATGTTCATGAACTAAGCACGACTTTCAAACGGTCATTCAGGGCACAAGACATAGGGTGCGACTTGCTGCTCTCCCGAACGTGCATGAGCGGCGAGGTCATAATCGAGACTGCAAACAGAGAGGTAAAGGAACATACCTTAACAGCCGGGTCAGACTACTGCGGGGGTGCTTCATCATCCACGTCCACTCCATCCTGCCCAACAGCCACGCAGTGGTTCTGCAGTGTAGCGGATCAGCAAATGTACTATGCGGTGGCGGAAGGCACAAACTAAGCACGGTCCACTCACTCTGTACAGTGCATCTATGGCACTCTGGCAGCGTTGCAGCTCAGCAGACCGCCAGACAGGCTTGCGGAAGGCGAGAGTCTCTACGCCATATCCGATGCGTCCGGCAATAGCATCGCCGGCACGCGTTGGAGTAGCAGCAGCGAGCCTCTCCTTGAAGAGCTAGATGAAAGTCTCAGGCTGACGCTGCCACAAACACGGGTTTAGTCCCACCTGCTTCTTGCGATCGCTGAACATGAGGAAGAGATAAGAGGTAAGTGCAGGTACCAGTGTTTGGGGAGTAGAGACGAGGGGAGGGCGAAATGTCTGAGCATCAACCTACGAGGGTGTTTAAGCTTGGCGTGGTCCACGGACTGAGTCGAGACGGCGAGACAACGCTTGTTTGTCGCGGCGCTCGAGCAAACAAATGGCACCAAAGGGACGTTGTCAGCAGGTGACAGATGACCCTGCTCATGCAGCGTACTCGGAAAACGCAGCGGTCGCGGGTTGCAGCCGGCATACGGTTTTCCGGCGCGGTTCCCTGCAAGCAGCGAATCATAGATCAGCGGAACTACGCCGCATGTCGCCTTGCCCTGCACGATGCAACTGTAGGCAAAGGGATACTTCGGAGACGCTGACGAAAGGAGAAAGGAAGAATGACGAGGGCCGCGACAACGGACAGTGGCGATACACCCTGACCAAAACGGCGGACACATTCCGACAAAGGAAGAGGCACCAGATTGGAGTCATGCGGCACAGAATCCTGCCGTCACTGTGCCAAGCATACTCTTGGGGCGCATGCACGAACGACGGGACGGTCAAGCCATGCATGACGCATGTAAGCGGTCAGAACAGCGAGTGACGGGAGAGATTGCGTGTCCGAAGTTCCGACGCATGAACTCTGGCCGCAAAGCCATGGACGTTGCGTTGTAAAATACAACATGAATATGCTCCGTTCGACTGAGGTATGTAGCAAGGGACTCAAAACGCAGGTGGTCCCCTTCTTGCGTGGAAGGTGTCCTGCCTCAACGCGATCCCATTGTTCACCAGCACTCGAACACTGCGCTTGGCGCAGGTTAAGAGTGCTTGCTCCGTACGCTCCTGATCGAGGTATTGGTTCCGAGCTTGGGTAAGGTGCCTGATGAACGACCAGAATTCGCACTTATGAGCGAATACGAGCTGGAATGTTTGAGAACCTAGTCTCTCAGCGAATGATACCGTCTGAGTACTCTGTTACAGGTGCATGTCAACCTAAGGCCATCAGAAACAGAGAACGGTGGCGCACCTCGATGCATGAGAATGTCCAATAGTTATCGATGCGCATCTCGAAAACCTGGGAGGGGAGGGCAGCGACGCGCGCTAACAAGCGAGGTTTGACTATCATGGCATCTAAAGAATGCGTAAGAATGCGATGTACTTGAAGACCAAATTGACATACATTTTCGTTCGTCGATACGCGCAAGAACAATGTGCACGTCGATATCTTCGACTTGAGAGCCTTGAGTGAAGCGAACAGACCCACTAGCGAATCTAGGCTCTATCCAAGCGGGTACCCTTGCTCGAGGATTACCATCCAGATAACTAGCTCTAGGCAAGAATACTCACAGGTGAGACATAGACATTAGTAGGGAGAGGACAGTTGTATGAGTGCGTAGGTGCCGAAGAGAGAGGCAGGACAGGCTGTCCCCCTGAGGGGGCGGTCGATGAGGTAGACATTTCCTTTCAAAGCATCCTTTGTTTGAAGCATCCGCTCTTGAACTTCCATGGTCTAGATGCTGAGGCCAACTTCGCGCACGCAGGGTGTAGGCAGCAGGGGGGGAGTAACAGCAATACGCGCCGCAACGATTGGCCCATGACCAGACTCAGAAGAGTCAACAAGAGAGGATTTGGATATGCGCGCTTAGAAGGCTACAAGGGCCACAATCACCGAAATTCGAAAGTAGAAACTGCACGTGAGCGTCCAGCGCCAAATCTATGAAACGCGTTTCATGATTGTATCCTCCTCCCCCTCAACTTCGAGCGGTGGCCATTCGAGACCCGTCCGATTATTCGAGTCTCAGAAGTCTACAGGAGGTTGGCAAATTGGCTGATTGTACGAGACTGACAGCGCTCAAGACGTAATACAGACATTCGCAATCAAGACTTGCGTGCACGAGTGCTCAAACGGCTCGCGAACATTATGGCGGTGTCCGACACGATGACATCAAGCAGTCCTCGACTACTCATGTTATCTCAGGAGGCGCTCCAAAACGTACGTAACCTGTAAGATTTCACTCGATGTAGGCTGATACGCTGGGCTTCCTTGTGCTAGAGTAAGTAATTAACACCTCTTCCGAATTGCGCTCTCAGGGTCTTACCTTGAGTCCACTAGTTCTCATACGCGCTGCATCTTTTGACGCCCATACCGGAGCCACAATATGCCAGGTCTCCCGTATTGCACGGCGTAGTGTACTCCCAACCCTCTATGCAAGCGTCGTACTATCTTCTTCCACGAAGATCATAGCATTCCTCTCAGGCCTTATTGCGAACGAGTCAATGGGCATCTCGAAAGTGAAATCCTGTACATTTGTCCACAGGCTTTGGATTGGTCCAGTATCCAAACGGGAAGAACGGGACCTATACTACGCTTCCAAATCTTGGCCTTTGCCCGAGATCCGTCAGATCTTGGCTCTGTGCACCCGCCTGCGGGATCTAGCACTGATCAACGTCTACCCGATGCTCTGGCCCCGATTAACCATCCCCGCTACCTTGACGTCGATAGTCATAGGCCCTCTGAATGCTTGCGTACACGTGCATATGGTCGACGCGGGCGCGCCAGCCGGCATTAGCAGCACGATCAAGTTCGACTCCTATGGCCCCAGCTGGAAGGTCGAGCTCGTGGGACTCTCCCCATTTCTATGCCGCCAGTACAGATTTTATCCTGCCATATCTCGAATGGTTTCCGACCCGCTGGATGCGCACCATGGTCTTCCGCTCATTCAGTCGACGCTCCTCGAGCTTACATGCCATGCGGATTCCATGCATGCCGCTAACGAGCGTCTCGACCACATGTGGAGGGGCGTTTGCCCAGATTCTCGGCTCCTTCCGTTGAAGGATGATGACGCAAAACCAGATTACCCGGGTGATGAGATCGCGGCCCTTCGCGCGAAGTGGAAATCGGCACGTCCGTATATGACGGCCCAGCAGTGCGTACGGCTCTCTTATTGACGGGAACGCCGAGGCTCAAGGCATACACAGCGACTACTTGAGTGCACCCGAAAGCGCACGCGTTAAATCAGCAAGTCACCTCTGAGTGCTGGCCGGCCCGTGATAGTAACGAGCACGGTGATTATCCTTGCTCCCACCATTCAATTTGCCCATCTAATATCTACTGGATATCCGGTCATGCGCATCGCAAAGCACACACACTGTACCACAGATGCAGCGATATACAACGAACCACATGATTATTCCGCGGAGTTGTGATTATAGAAGTCCTACGCAAGGTTGTCCGGCAGCTCAGGTGTATAATGAATCCTCCTATTCCTGGCGCGCCTTCTAGTGACCTCAAGCAAGAATCTGGTGAGAGTGAGAAGGATGGTGTCCGCGCTCGCGAAGTCGTAGTGACATACCGACGGACTGCCTCTTCTGCAAGTTCCATATCCCTCTTCCCTTTCATGTTCACGACGAGGGAGCGCTTTCCGGCACGCATCACAACCAGTTCTCCGCAGAAGTCATGGCCGGGGAGAACCTTGAGTAGGGCGCGATTCGGAGGTTGTTCGGGATGCTCTTGGTAAGCGAGCAAGAAACGGTGAGGTTTATCCATCGCGTCGACGCATGTAACCAGGCACTCGTGGATAAAGGAGCGAGTTCCAAGGATGCTCTCGAAGGAGGGGAATCGTTTGGCTACCGCCGTCTCAACATCCGGGATCGTCGTTGCAATCTTGACGGAAACAGGTTCCTCAGACGTCGCACAATAGTAGATACCGGGAAGGTTGCGGGGGGGAGACTGCGAGAACAAAGGCATTCAAGAGGCGATAGCGCCGGGATAGGGAAACGAGCATACCTTCGTAATGGGGCAAGGCGAGCGGACCATTTCTGGCTGAGATAGCTGGAGGTCTGTTGAGCGCAAAGGCGAGCACCAGAGGACTTGTGTAGAGAGGCGACGGACCGGGGTCAATACGCTGAGCACTAAGTCGAAAAGCTAAACAAACCCGTATATATAGGAAACGCCTCGAGGCGCACGTGTCAAAGACTGAGGTGCAGCAGGTTGATAATGGCGCCGCGACATATTGATATCGACGAAGGCTACCTGAGAAGTGGCGTCGTTGAGTCGAAAGGCCAAAGTCGAAAGGTCAGAGCTAGAGCGCGAGTCACGGTTGCCTACCGATAGATGTCGCACAGAGTACAGTTGAGACGGACGACTTCGCGTAGTCACATCTAGTGTGACATTGGCGTGGTTATGTGTGACCATCTTTCGACTTTTACCGACTTAGCAAATCCTATTGAGATGGCAAGGATCATCAAACTCAGATAAACAATACGCAACTCCGATGAGATCCCGAGTCGAGGCCAATGCCGCAGGCCTTCAAGAAAACTAGCTCCGTCTCAACTTGAATACAACTTCATCGAAGTATCGGCGGGCGGGCGGGCTTCCAGCTAGCCACTCTACTTCAGCCTACTGGTACTCTACGTCTCTATTACCATCCTCCTCCCATCAACGGTCCTCCATCCACATGCGTCCATGGTGCCCCATATGCTTTAACTATTTCTCGGTAGGGAGAGTTATCCCGGTTGCGCTGCGAAACTGTGGTAAGCAAGCAAATCCTCTTAACCGACATCGTCCTAGGACTGATTTCAGTGGCGCAGGTCACGTCTTGTGTCGGGATTGTCTCCACAGAGTCATAGCATCTTCGAGGCCGTATTGTCCAGACAGGTGCCATGAAGGCATTGCACTCACCGTTCAAGATGCTTTCCCTGTCTTCCCGTCTTTGCGCCCATCGAACGGATCTGATGATACGCCTCTCTCTGTCGTCAAGTAAGCCACGTCCCGCCGTGTCCTATCCGTCAGATTGACCATGCTCGTTGATGCAATCCAGGAAAACATCGGAACTCCATCGTGTACGCTGTGCGTCGGAGGAGTGCCTTGCGCGAACGAAAGCTGAACTCGCCCTTCTACACGACGCTGTCTCTTCGCAAGTCGAGACCATCGCATTCCGTGAGCGCTGCATCAAGGATCATCGCAGAGAGACGACGACTGTTAGATACAATGTGGCAGAGATGCAGAGTAGGCTCAGAAGGTTGTTGTGCGCTATCGAGGCGATTAGAAGGGACTCGCCGTCGCGTTGATGAGGATGATGGTTATTAGCGATTGGCTTATACCTACTGTCTTCTGCAATGACCGCTTCTCGCTAAGGAATCACCAACGTGAGAGATCACGATGTATATGTTGTTCTCACCATGAGGAGCCTCCCGGAGTACGGTCAATGAGCAGGTGGCCGTGTTATAGCCGACTAGCAGAAGACTGCGGTATTCGCGCGCGCACGCTCATCAGGTAGCCAAAGAACGTGATATGTATACACATGGTTTATGGAAAGTACACGGAGGTTTCAACCAACAGGATAGGGGACTCGAGGTACTGTGCGAAGGGGTGATGAATAGGGACGAGGCAACAGCAAGTAAGGACGGGGTGCTAAGGACAAGGCGAGATCTCGAGTACGATGCGATAGCGAGTAAGGACAGTCCACGATGGCGATCGGGATACGACGCAAGGAAGGACGACGGTATGGCAAATGTGGATCAGCGATTAAGGGCAGCAAGGGATGGCAAACAGAGAAGGGGTGAGTTGATCGGCGAGAAGGGAAGAATGAGCGAGAGAGTAGGAAAGGGAGAAGGTGCACACGGATACCAGTGAGCATGGTGCGTCGAACCTAGCAAGCACAACCGGTTATAGGTGAGATGGCAACAGTGCGAGACACCCCAGACGTACATTAATCGTCGGCCGCTTGCGTCCGTAACTCATGAAGTATGTCCTCGGATTTCGTCAACTGCACCTGGAGAACCTTTGCGCGCTCTTGGGCGGCGTCGTTAAGCTTCTCAATAGCGAGCCATTGAGCCTCCAGCGTTGCTAGCACGCTTTGGTTGTATTTCTGCTCCTCACGAAGGGCTTTAATCTTCTCGCGGCACTCAGCCTCTGCTGAGGCTGCTTGCAGGCTGTGATCTTCGGAGACGGTGGCACTAAGCGAGTCGAATGAGTACAATCTCGATCGCATATGCAGACGAGCAACCCACTCGCGAACAGCTTTCATAAGCTCTCTGTCATAGGCGGTTTCGTCAAAGGCCATGTATAGCGTGAGCAGCCGTCCAGGATCGGCTGACAAGACCCTATCGCATACTACGCATCGCGGGGGATGTTGAGATTTGAGTATGCCCTCGATACAGTCGCGATGGAAGATGTGTCCTGATGGGGGTCAACATATAGACATTACTGACGCAAACGGACGTACCGCATGCAGTGGCAACAGTTTGAGCCTCTTTTTCGATGTCGAGCAAGAAGAGCGAATGGCAAATCGCACAATACAGATGCACATTGTCTACGGAAGACATTGCGGAGTATATGATATGAAAGAGCGATATCCTGACGAGTGTGGCGAAAGATCCTCGAAGGTGAGAATGAAGAAAGACGAAGGCGGAATAGCGACATGGGACAGGTCTCGCAGAGGCGAGTGGCGTGGTGAGGCCCACGTGCAAGTAGTGCTACAGCCTCAAGGGGACTACCGGCGAAACTCCTTATGTTGTGATGCTTACCTACAGTAGTGGGGTCGAGACCTGTGGAAAACGTGAGAATCGAGATTGAGCAGAAGGCTTTTCTGCCTTCAGGTAATGAGCAAAACCTGCCGCGGCCGGATATGCCGCACCGTCACCATTGAGTCATTCGCCCGAGGAAACATTCACGTAGAGCTATTCTCATTGGCGATCACATTTCTGCACCGTGACATCAGTCAGCGCTCGCCGGGTTCGCATGGGTGCTCGAATACTTACCGATGGCGTTCACTATACAGGCTGTCAATAACATGCTAGATGAAACCGCCATGGCCACCAACAAACTCCCAAGATGTAGTTGAGGCTTGCCGTTTCGGAGCAAGGATGAGCGGAGAACGGCGCTGCAGCGGAAAGTGCACGCGCGAAAATTATGTAATCCACTAATCGACATTCGAGGTTTGATGCTGGAAACGTTGAACGCGCTTCTCCCGAGTATCAGTGCCACCATAGACCATTGAACTTCTGCTGCCGACACAATTTCTATCGCCTTGCAAAGACGTTGTCAGAGCCGTGATTACGTCCTTTACCAAGCATGCAAATGACTTTTCCACGTCTATCTGAACGTCGGTACAATATATATAACACACGTAGACCGTCGTCGCTAATCATCTTACCGAGCTCTCTCCAGGTCTTACTCTGCAATCGAAACTATACTCGCGCTATGTAGATTGATCCGTTTTGACTCTACTGCGTCATCTAATCTGACGTACTTTTGCTTTAGGATATCTCGTTCAGACTCATTCCCGGTCGCATTCTACGACCATGACAACCCTGCCAAGGGTTGGACTGAAGCCATCACCCATTGCGCGGTGATAGCACCTGACGTGGAGATTCCGTCGCGCAGTCAGTACACATGAATCGCTACGTTGGTGCAATGCTGGCTTATCCGAATACACGGTTACTCTAGCTGCACTCATCGTGGCCTCAACGGACGGGGAGGTGCTATTCCGACGAATCATTAGCGACCGCTGGGAGTTTGAGATCAAGGAAGTGAGTGTCCTGATATGCTCGATCACCGGTGTCCGTCTGATACATAGGACGCAATCAGACGTTCGCATACGTTGGGATACCATGCATCGCTAACGTGCAACACGCCCACTGGTTCACATTGGATTTCAAGCGTCTCGACCTGTTGAACGCCTTCCGCGCTGTGTACAGCGACGGCCTTGACCTTGCTGAGGCACATCGTATGCGTCAAGATCTACGAGTCGATATGGTCGCTGACGTGGTCGTAGCAGCGCACTCTAGGAAGGTTCGTCTTTCTCCTGGTCGAACGAAGCCTCTACTGATATTCTCCTCGTAAGATCCGCCTTGCTTAGCTTCGAATGTGTATGTAGCATTCCTGCGTGGAGCGAAAATCCGTTCCCTCATTTCATCCCAAGTCAACGTTAGCCAGGATTTCCCTTATGTGATTTGCCCATGCGCTTAACCGCCCTACCCTTGACCGGCCAGCTTCCCACTGTGACACTCAAACATGAGCATGCTCATCGTCAGGGGGGCGGGTCTGATGAACCGCAGGCTTGTCCGACGCTCTGCTGACGTGCCCTCACTGGCATGCCTCAAAGCATGAGACACCAAGAGAGACCCGTGTAACTGATGCCATTGTATTGTACTCGTTGTATTGCTATAGGATGTGCTGGATCAGCCGGCGGAATCTTCGCCGCGAGGAGCTATTGGCGAAGTCAGTGAAGCTCCATGCCTCGATGATAATGGTCCATTTTCGGGCATCTGGCGGCCTGAGTTCAATTACCCCTGCAGAGAGCATGTGACCGAGTCACCGTCCGTCACAGGCTCGCATGCATCGCGATGGCATGCTCGAGCCGTGGCCTCAAGGCTTCCTTCCTTCCTCTCTAGATTGTCGCACACCTGCTCAAGTGCCTACGTCGTCGGCATCATTCAATGGACGCGACAGTGCCTTCTCCTGGGAACCCATCCGCCGCTCATACACGATACATTGCCGCTCGCAGCATCACAGGGCTTCGGGATTCCGTTAATGCTCTCGAATTCAACGCTGCGGCTACTCTGCTTGCCCTGGGCTGCGACGATGGCCTCCTGGTAGTACTGAGAACGCAACAGAACTCGAGCCCCGTCGTCAAGCTCCGCCTCACCAATATAGCAGTGACTGCACTCCTATGGCATCCCGTCCAAGTCGACTCATTCTTCGTCGGCTATGCGGATGGTGGCATCGCGTTGTGCGAATTACCGCCTGAAGGAGGACAGGTATGTCTTCTCCTCAGGCAACCAGGGCACATATCATCTTACACGTTAACGCTCTCAGAGCGCGCCCCCGCTCCTCAAGGTCTTCCCAATTGGGTTGACTGGCGCCGTAGAAGCAATTGCCTACTTTCCTTCGACGTCTTTACTTGCTGCTGTTGTCGGCACAAACGTAATTTGCTCTCAGATTACAGCGGAAGGAAAGTCATATGACCACAAGCATTGTTCGTGCAACTTATGACATGCGTTTACCAGGTACCTTGCAGCAGCAAATCATGCCATCTCCGCCGACTGAGGATATCTTACCATATGCCGGCGAGCTGCTACCACGTTCTCTGCATTTCACAGATGAAGGGAAGGCCCTCATCGTATCGTACCTCTATCATGGTATTGTGTACGTCTATATCTTCCATAGCACAATCATTGTGGTATTGACGTCCTGCAGATGTTGGAATATCTCTGCCAAAACGTGGCAGTGGCGCATTCAAACCGGTACTCGCATGTGAGTTTTGCTTTGCACGCCGGCTCCTGCACGTTGACGTATACTGTTTCAGCGCGCGATCTGCTCTGTCCCCAGACGGGAAAGCAGTCGCCATCTGTAATCTCATGAACGGATTTGTCCGGTATCGTGTCAAGACTGGCGAGATGCTCTCACAGTATCCCGTTGAAGTTGTGGATAATGTTTCTTTACCGGTACTATTCATACACGAAGGGCGCTCGCTGCTGTGTGGTAGCGATAGAGGTGAAGTTACCATCTTCAACGCAGAGACGGGTTCGCTCGTGCAGGTACTGCAGCACCCAGGTCCGTGACTCGGGCGATTCACTGGCGACATCTACTTACTCTCAGAACAGAGAACGATATTGTTCAAGCCATTGTATTGTATTCTTATCAGCTGCACAGTTTCACAGTGTTCCATAATATCTATTCACCAGGCTTATCAACGTGCGGGCGGTATGGATTGGGTCGCTACCGGAACATCCGAAACAGGCGATCGTACTAACGTCATTCTCTGGAAGCGATGCAGTCGTAAGTGTCATAGCCAGATCGTGGGCACATTATTTACAATGTAGAATAGCCAATCTTGAAGACAGCGGCGGTCAACATCAGGAGATGGGTAATGTCACTGGGCCTCAACCACCCTTAGAAGCGCCCGAACCCGAGCGCAGCCGGAAGATCCGTGAAACAACGCCGTCGCCGTGTCGCCGTGTCCCGCAGTGAGGCTCTCATGGAATAAGCGAATTCTACGACTAGCTAACTGGAGACGCTACCTAGGTCGCTTACAACGCGGGGGCAAACTCCCGAGACGTCGCTGTCTCAACCAGATTTGTCTCGTAGACGCAATCGTGGAGTTGCGGTCCGGGCGAGCCCGCTTACATTCACTAGCATCGGCCGAGCCACGAATTGGGCATGGATCTCGCTGCTCGTTGTGCTCATCGCAATGTGTGCTTACTTCCTTCGGCCACGGTATGTCCCCAGCAGTTGCAGTGCTTGGTTCTCTAGATGTTGACGACGACGCGAATAGTCCTGATGTCAACGAGGCTGAAAACGCCCTACAGTTGCCCATCTTACCTGTCCGCCGACTCATCGTCGAGATCGCTGGAACTTTCGCGCGCCGCTTCCCTTCCGTCGTTTCCTTTTTCAAAGAGTTTGTAGAAGTCGCGGAGGTAGAGACTTGATTTAATAGGTAGTACAGAATGAAGCTCAGACGAATAGGCACTTTCACACACCTTGGTTCCGAGGTCATGCAGCGCATGCTCTTCGTCTGGCGCATGAAGCAGCTGGCCTTGAGGCCCTTGAAAGTTACACTGTCACATCTCGATATGTGAAGGGAGATAAAGCACTACGATGAGCGTAAGTATGGCCTCGTAAGCGCCAAACGATCACGACAAGCGCGCTATTGCGCAGATGATATTCGGCGTTGAGCGAGAACCTTTGGACCCCTTGTATCTTACCCTCTCCGCCCACAATCGTGTTGTGCACTCCCTCTCCGCCCACAATCGTGTTGTGCACTCTCCTACTTTCCTACGTGTCTTACTGGCTGTTGGATCTTTGTTTACTGGATCCCTTTGGGTTCTGGCAACATATAACATGCATTCTGAGATCTATGAACCGGCATCTGTGCTTGACAGCTTGAGTTCGCAGTCTCCTTCCTCGGCTACCATGTCCGCGAAACGTAAACTTTCGTTGATGCTCACCAGCGCGAATCCTGCGGAAGGCTTCGGTCCCTCTCAACGCAAGGTGTGCTACTTCTGAGGTTCGTGTTGGGATGACGCGCTCAAGGAACGTATATTTCTAGAAACGCAACTTGAATCGCAGGCGGTTCTCGTACAAGTCCTTTTATGCGGGAGGAGAACGCTCCAATCGCTCGTGTCAGAGCATGTTGGGTGCTAGCGATGAATTCACTCAGCCCCCATCTTCGTGCGTTCAGAATATGTCCGCACTTGGTACACTCATGCTAACGCCAAGCGAATCTTGCAGAAGCCATATCGACGTTCGGCATGGAGATTCAGCAGCTACAGTCCCCGCAACCCCGGAATTATGCGCCACTATTGCCACATCCATCGTTCAAGCCCCTCAGGGCCACGCGACCCCTCGAGAACAAGGCATCTCGCTTGACCAGCCCCTCACTGTTGTCGAGCCGTCTGTGAACCCCGACGTTGATATGAGTTCGCCAGTTCAGGGTGCTGCCGCCTTGGACATTCGCCTAGAACAGCCTTCTACCAGCTCGGCCGAGGAAATGGTGCAAGACGTTGACATGAGCACGGTTGTCAACACGATCGCTACTGTATCTCGAGGTGTCCAGACCGACCATGATTCAACGCTATCCCGGTCTGATGTTTCCCGCAATTCGCCACATTGTGGATGGTCTAGGCACGTCCGCTCGTACACGTCGACGGGTGTACAGAGATCTATTGGAACCCTGGTCGAGGCGTCATGGGATACCTCGTGCAGTTCGTCCTCCTCTTCACCCTCCTCGGTCACAAGTTTACCTGACCGGGAGGAACGAGATGCTCATGCAGAGCGAAGTGTGGGTTTATTTGGCGAGGCAAGGCAGACTCATGAGGGGGCCTCGGGCTTACTGCAACCGACTACGGCGATGGGGCCTTCAGGCCGCGACATCGTCGCTAGAGAGCGGCACGGAGATGGGGATCCGGCAGGTATGTCCCTTACATTCAGCGGAGCACCATCTCTGACCGTGATCGGATCACTAGCAACGGGAGGTCAGACACCGTTACGCTCAATTGTTGGGGCAGATGACGGAAATTCGGTGGGCACATCGCGTACAACAGGGACACCGACACAGGCGACAGCAGAGATTGCGCCAATCGATGTTTCACCTGTCGCCCAGAGTGGCACGAGTGTGCAAGACTGCGATACCAACATACTGTTTACAAACGTATGGGACTCCCAACCCGTGTCTCCTCGACTCCCGCCTATGTACACTGAGTCGGTGAGCATTAGCTACGCTGCATAATCTACCATACTCAACTCGACACGCAGGTATCGCCGTTCACCCCCATTCCTCGACCTCCGCCGCCTACAAGGGGCGAAGCCAGCGGCTCGTGTGGTGTCCAGGCGGCTCAAACCGCACATAGTGGTACACGCTTGCAAAGAATAAGCCCGCCCTCGAGCGAGCCCATCAGCAACCTTCGCCCCTCCAGAATTCCACACCGGCAGCCATTGAACCCAGTGACTCGGCAGCCCCCATCTTCACCACTGTCATCGCCTCCAAGGCACCATACGAGCCAGCGACCTCCACTCGAATCCAGCACGCCACCTGCGCCGATGCACAACGATGCGTCGGAACCCGGCGACGTGCACAGTCGAGCGACCCCAGTCACGCCTAAGAGAGAGCTTCGACCGTTCAGAGCTGGCTGTCAGGAAGGATACACGGTGTGGTGGCGTTCCGACGCCTCTATCGACCTCCCCCATCCTCCGAGGCAGATGAGGGCAAACCCTGGGAATCTGTACCTTCACCAGAATACTGTCTCCGGACAGGTGCAGAGGTGGCTCTTCGTGTCGGACTCATGGGTCGTGACTGAGGAGGGCGATTCGCACCCTACCTACCCAGATCGCGTCTTGTGGTTCAGATCGACGTTCGAACCAAGCTGGGTCACAAGGCACACCTATCGCACCTACAAGGGCAAGCAACGACGAGACGACCTTGAACGTGCTGAGGGCTGCGAGTATTCCGTGATCTAGAGCGATGTATGTTATGTACCCGTGTATTCAATGACAATGACAAGCTTTGAGTCTCCTGGAGTGTCGATATTTTTCTGTGCAGTGAGGAAGGAGGGGACTTGTAGTCGCTCCAAACGTGCGATAGCGGCTGTACTTCGCAAGTCTGCTGCGTTTGGCGTCTATTTGGAACTTTCTCCAATTCAGCCACCATGGCTATATCTTATGTCAAAGTCCTTCCACCTCTACGATATGTTCGTCTGCGTCTTGCGTATAGCGACTTACGCTACACTGATTAACACTTCCTATAGTCCATGCGATGCCAGCAGTCGTCAAAGTATGGTTGTAGAGCCTCATCGTGTGGCGGCTCGGGAACAACGAGGCCTACGCGGTGGATCGTGGCTGTTGGCCCGATGCGCCGTTCCTTTGTCTGTCTATCCGATCAGGCTATAAGAGCTCGCCGCTCGTCTCCTCCCAATCCTCTCCTTTCGGTCCCCTCTTCGAGCCCTCAAGGACTTTCGCCAACATTCGCCACTTCGCAAATCTCGCATTTTCCATCTCCTCTCGACTTTACGACTTTGTCATGTCGAGCGACGCTGTTGAGAAACTCGGCCATGTGGAATCCCCTCCAAATGGTGGGGGCGCAGGTACGTTCGTCCTTTGTTCTCATGCCTCACTAGCTCATGAATTTGCAGAACCAACGTCCCACAGCCGGACCCCAGGACCCACGATCACCCAGTCCGACGACTTAACCGAGGGCGACAACGAAGCAAGGCTCCGCGGCGGATCTGAGCCTGCTACGGACGATGTGAAGTCAGGCAACACTTTAGTCACCGCCTTGACTGGGAACGACGTCCTGGACGACACCGCTCTCCAAAGGCCTGCGACACCCATACCCGGCTCGCATCGTGAGTATCTTCTCGTGTGCTGTAGCGGCTGGACGCTAACTCCACCTTTTCCACCAGGTGCATCCGAGGCCCGTCTTGCGCGCCTCCAGCTTGATGAGTGCGCCCCGTTATCTTGTTCCGTCTATGCGCATGCATTGAGGCTCACATTCGTCGTCAGGTCCACCCCCTTACCCTCCCTGCCGCTAATTCGTGAGGACTTGGTGCCGCACGGTGCTGTTGACTCCTCTCCCACGCCAAGGCGGCAGAAATCTATTGGGCACGTACCGTATCGCAAGGTCTCTAGGTTAGGCTATATTCTGACGCATGTCTGGGGACGTTATTCGGCTAGACTTTCTGCGCTCAACTCAGAGCTTGACCAGGCCGCCGCCTTCCAAAACGTGCAAATGGGAATAGGCGCCACCTTTCTTCCGCCATACGGGCCTGGCGTTCAATATGCCCCAGGCTACTATCCTTCTGCATATCCGCCGTTTTGGAACGACATAGCTGCTCGGACTCCGTCGGTCTGGAACGCTCCTCCTCAGGCGAACCCTGAGCTGACGCCGACAAGGTCAGAGTTACGCACCTTCTCCGACATTGCCATGCTGAGTTCATCAGCAGGACTCAACAAGGCACAAACATGGCTCGACCCACGCGCTTTCCGACGCCGCTCCGGGTTGGTGTTAGCGGGTAAGTACGGTGGTGATGGTACGCGCGTAGCCTAATCGTCTGTGCGGCAGCTATACGGGCACGCTTACTGGGATTGCGAACGCCGTGGCGCCCCTTCCAACGCGTGCCAGAGCAGGAGTGGGGAAGAGTTCGGACTCCCATAACCGGTCAGTGGTACTTGTCGCGCACGGAGGAAGTTCTGTTGACTGTCTACCATACAACAGGAGGGGACAATCTAAGCGCAGCCGTCGTGCTCGCTCAATTGACTCTAGCGGTGAAGACACTAGTCAAACCCGTCGCGATGGTGCCAAGAAGCGGGTCCGGCGTGAACGTGAAGACAAGCAAGTGCCCCAGTCGAAGGCTCCAGCAACTGCTCGGTCCCCGCACGTTCATGTCGAGACGAACGACTTGGCGATGCTTCCCGTCACTATCCCGAGGGCGTCGGAAGCGGCTTCTGTAGACACGGTTCTGTTGCCTTCGGACCCCGCTGGCCCGGCGCCCGCCAGGGAGGTGCAAGACACCCATGCTCCTGTGCAGCAGTTGTCGACTGGGTGCGCCGGGCAGGCAGATGTCGTTGACCAGCCGTGTGACACCATGGCTGTTGACAGCGTAAGTGAGGTACGTCACGGCTTCATCATCGCTGATGCTTGGACTTCACTCACGGTACGTCAGGGGGATGTTATGGTAGAGCCTGTCAACATGTAAGTTGTCGGTAAACTATAATCACGCAGATTCTGAACGTATTCAACAGTATCATGGACAACAACGAGCCCGCATCGTATAGACGTTCGCTAAGCTACATCTCGGTGGAGCGCGCTGGCAGCGTCGGCGTCGTGGAAGCTACAGGTGATGTTCCCCTGGCCATGGAAACTCAAACCCACCCTCAGGCCAACGGCGAACCCACGGTACTGGACGCTTATGTCGGAAGCATGGACCACGGGCAAGACATTGCGATGGCCGAGGGTCAGGCGAAGAGGCAAACAGAGCCTGCGCCTCGCGTCGACGAGCTCGAGCCCGACAGCGCACTCGACACCGCGTACTCGGCTGTGCACGAGAGTCGCAGTATCGAGCCTGCACCCGAGGCTACGTCTGGTGCTGCTCCCGAGGTTTCGCTCGAGGCCGTCGACGAGGCTGAGTACGAGGTCGCCCCCGAGACTACGTTCGAGGATGCGTGCGAGGCCGTCTCCGAGGCTGCGTTCGAGGCCGCCTGCGATGCTGCGTTCAGGGCCGCTTCCGAGGCCGTGTTCGAGACCGCCTCCGAAGCCATGTTCGAGGCCACATCCGAGGTATGTTAGCGCACGTTCTCAACGATCACATCTCATGTCGAGTGGTTTGCGTCTTGGGCACCTACAGTCATCGCGCGCGGGCGTTCTAGCGCGGAGCGAAGATGATGGTCTCAACGCCTCACTTGAGCCGCAGCATGATGTGCGTGGCGCCATTGCAGAGCGGGATGAATCGCTTCCTAGCAACTCCTCCGCGGGCCATGAGGCCACCACCAACTTCTGCGTTGTGAGTTGTCTTACTCGCCCGTTGGATTTTGCTGACATGTCTTCGTCGCAGGAGGCAGAACTCCTCCACATCCGCTCCATGCTGAATCGGTTGGCCGATCAGGCTTCAGTGCAGGCTCAGCAGCGCGATGATACAGAGGATAGTTCAGCTAACGCCGCGGTGGCCGACACCCCCACCGCCGCTTCTCGGATTCAGGACGGCAGGAGCCGCCCGACTGTTGTGGTGCGCATTCATGCGAAGGGGGGCTCCCGCGTTGTCCTCGAGATGTTGTGAAACTCTTGAGCGCACGCACACTTTGTCGTCTCAAGTGCCAAGCTGAGTTTGGTATGTGTTTTGCCGTAGTGTCTTTTACGAGCCGTCTTGACGATTCGGGTCAGTCTGTTTGTAGATCCTCTGCATGTACACATACGTTTGTCCTTTTTCTCTTCCGTTCTATCTACGTCTCCAATAGCATGTCTTAAGCGTCTCAGTGTATGTTGCTATTGTATAATGGAGTTTGCTGGTCAACTATCTTGAGATGGTGGAGTTTCTTGCACGGACGCGCGCCTCAACCCTCTTGAGCTGGTGACCATGTGACTCACGGGTGTTCCACCGCGTGACGACTTTTCGCCTTTGGACTCTCGCTGCATCCCTCCAAGTAGAGTTCCAACGCTCATCATCGCACGACGCTTACGGACTTGTCGCATAGGCTGGATCTCTGGTAGACGTCCCGGATGGCTGCTCTCGCTTGGTATACAGTCCTCTCGGAAGTCAATTAGCGGGCACCGTTGCGGACGTGGCCCGTGGCACGAGCAGTAGGCCAGGCGTCACTGTTCCTACGCTCAGCCATCCGCTATCCACAGACGTTTTTACAGGCGACTTTCGACTTTCGCCACCTTCTACATGATCCAATTACCTCTAGACGCCTCGAGGAGGAGTATGTCGAAAATCGAATGCACTTATGGTTCCCGTTCCAAGACAATGGCTGCTTTCGTCCCGAAAGCACTCTGGCCTTTGGCGACTCGCCCGTTACATCACACCCTATACGCCTTTCGACACTGCTGTCCTTTGCACGTAACGTGCAACATAAGGTGGGCCCCTAGTCTCATTATCGTCCCTCCTCCTTCGTTCCGTAACCTATCTCACTACTGTTGTTCACGCGCTGCTCACGCATCATCCTCCATGTCCATACCTGTACATAGTCAGCCGCAAGATGCCAGCCTTGGTAGTGTCGTTGCCCCATTGACAGGTCCCCATGTCGCCGCCGATCCGAACGCCGTCTTAACTGACGCTTACGTTGCGCTGACCACGGAGCGCACTCGGTATGTTTTACTCCTGCGACGTCCGGGTATACTACTCACTCCGATCAGGTTCTTCGGCGCGCTCGATGTGCCGGAAGAGAGTCCTGAACTATGGTCTCGTGAGATTCTTCTATACGTAGAAAGCGCACAAGCTCAGTTCCTGCGTCGAAAGCAAGAAGAGCTCACGAACGCCTCAGTCTGGGCCCGCGCTT
>MU278651.1:0-34043 GCA_022385745.1 Cubamyces sp. BRFM 1775 | reverse complement strand
AACATTTAAGTATCAGTCCCTTGGTAGACGGTTGTAGCTGAAGGTCGCGCGTGGAGTACTAGTACGTGATGTAACGTAGTAAGGCACGTGACCATTGAGGGCAGTAGGCTCCCGTCTGCTCGAATATACCTCCTCCTCCTCCTCTCGTCCAAGCACTGCGGCTTTCGCTTGGAAGACATTCTACTCAACCCAACCTTTTAGCCGCGCCACCATGTCTCTTCCTTTCGACCCCACATCCCAGGCAAACTGGCAGGACATCGCCTCAGAGCACATCGACCTCGACTGGTCTGTCGATTTTGCCAAGGAGATCCTCTCCGGCTCAGTTATCCATACCCTCGTCTGGAAGAAGGCGGATGTCCGCGAAGTCATGTACGTCCACTCTGAACAGCCTATATGTAAATCCATGCATTGAACTATACGCGCGAGACAGCTTCGATGCCCAAGCTCTCGACATCCAGAAGGTCACTGTAGATGGCCAGCCGGGAGAGGTAAATACTCCCTATTCCCCCTTCACTCCCTTGTCGCTCATCGCGCGAACCAGTTCTCTCTGGGCCCGAACCATGAAGTGATGGGCGCCCCGCTCAAGGTCGTCCTTCCCGCCAACCACGCCGTCGGCGACAAGATCCGCGTGCAGATCTTCTACAGCACCACCATGGCCTGCACCGCCCTCCAATGGCTAGACAAGGAGTGCGCGCCCATCGCAATCTACCCGCATACCCAACCCAACCTAATTTAATATCCGTTCTAGGCAGACTCAGGGCAAGACCTTCCCGTTCATGTTCAGCCAGTGTCAACCCATCTACGCGCGCAGCCTCGCGCCGATCCAGGACTCGCCCTCCGTCAAGATCGTGCGTCCTTCACATCGTCTCCCAGACTCCACTCAACTGACATATCGCGCGCCGTTTGCAGACCTACACTGCCAAGGTCACGTCCGTCCTCCCCGCCCTCCTCTCCGCCATCCGCGTCTCCCCTCCTGCCGATGGCCCTGCGCATGACGGCAAGGAGATCGGCAAGGACGCCGTTACCTACGAGTACAACCAGGTACATGCTCTTTCAACCTCCAGCCTCCGATTTCCGCTCACGCGCTCGCTTCAGCCCGTTCCGATCCCCTCGTATCTCATCGCCATCGCGGTGGGCAACTTCCGCTATCGTCCCTTGCCCAAAGTCGAGGGTAAGGAGTGGAGGAGCGGCGTCTGGGCCGAGCCCGAACTCATCGACGCGACCTACTGGGAGTTCAGCGAGGACGTCGGCAAGTCCGTACCGGCTTCCTACTCCGCGTTCCCCAGAGAGTCTGGCTGAATATTGTTGAACATAGATTCCTGTCTACCGCGGAGAAGATCCTGCCGCCGTACCGGTTTGGTGTTTACGATGTCCTCGTCCTCCCGCCGTCTTTCCCATACGGTGGTATGGAGAATGCGTGCTTGACGTTCCTGACGCCTACTCTCCTGGTTGGCGATCGCACTCTTGTGAGCACTATGCATGCTTTATAACCCCCGGTGCTTGTAGCTAATATACAGTAGGTTGATGTTGTGGTCCACGAGCTCACCCACTCGTGGTTCGGCAACGGCGTCACGTACGTCCTCTATCTCATGAGCTTGGGCTGTAACCGCTCACAATCACCCTTAGACAAGCAAACTCGACGCACTTCTGGCTCAACGAAGGCTGGACGACCTACATCGAGCGCGTCCTCCTCCAACTCCTGCACACGCCCGCCGACCGCGGCTTCTCCTTCCTCATCGGCTACAAAGCGCTCCAAGACGCGCTCAAGCGGTACGAGTCGCAGCCCAAGTACCAGCGGCTCGTGATCGACTTCGAGGTCGGCGAGGACCCGGACGACGCGTACAGCACCGTCCCGTACGAGAAGGGCGCGAACTTCCTGCTCCACCTCGAGCGCATGCTCGGCGGCCTTGATGAGTTCCTGCCGTACGTGTACGACTACGTGAGCACGTTCATGGGCAAGAGCATCACGACGGAAGACTGGAAGGCGCACCTGTATGCGTACTGGGAGAAGCATGGTGGTGAGGAGAAGATCAAGGCGTTGAACAGCGTCAAGTGGGATGTGAGTGATCGCTAGCGTCCTGCCCGGTCGGCCTGTCTTCTCACCACTTCTCGGTCGTAGGAATGGCTCTACGGCGAGGGTACCAAGCTCCCGGTGGAGATGATCTACGACACTGCGCTCGCACGTGAAGCATTTGCCCTTGCAGAGAAGTGGGACGCCGCCCGCAACGAAGCTGACGTCTCCAAGCTCAGCTTCCAAGAATCCGACGTCGCGTCCTTCAACGCCAACCAAAAGAGTATGTCCCCGCCCCACGCACCCTCTGTGCACCAAACTGACCTACAAACCCCCAGTCGTCTTCCTCGAGCGCCTCCAATCCTACCCCGCCCTCCCGCACACGCACATCCAGCACCTCGGCGCGCTCTACGGCTTCCTCACGACGCCCAACGCCGAGCTGCGCTGGCGCTTCTACGAGGTCGCCCTGCTCGACCCCTCGTCTCCCGCCGCGCAGGAGTTCGCCGCGCCCGCCGCGCACTGGGTCGTCGGCAAGGACGGCACGGGCGTCGTCCGCGGGCGCATGAAGTTCTGCCGCCCGACGTTCCGCGCCGTCGCCCGGGCCGACAAGAAGCTCGCCGTCGAGGTCTTCAACGAGAACAAGCTCTCGTTCCACCCGATCGCGCGGCGGCTGATTGAGAAGGTATGTGCATCCCTTTCCATTGCGTTGGTACACTGCGCCAATGTTCATCAATCCACCTCCAGGACCTCGGCCTCGCATAAGCATGGAGAAGACGGTGGTTCGGGAAGGGGTGTACAATCTAATGGGGTATTGCGCATATATCGTGTTGTATACAAACAGAACTGTATCATTGCACAATCCGATCCAACAAGGACAACACTGTAGCTTTGCGCGCTCTCGCCAGCTCCTCCGTATCCGCCACAAGACCTAGACCGAAGGTAAGAGGAAGTAGTCTACTTGAACCCGCCCCAAAGGTCCCCAAACACATCATCCTTCTTTTGCGTGCTAGCAGCAGCGGGCGCCGCCGCCGTGTTTGCTGCAGGCGTGCTCCACACGTCGCTCGTCGAGAACAAGCTCTGCTGCTGAGCCGGCATACTCGAGCCCCAGATGTTCGACTGTGCAGGCGCCGCCGGCGCAGTGGGCGCATTCCACCCCGAGTTCGCACCCCACATACCCACTCCCGCGTTCCCCATCATGCTCGTCTGCTGCGGTACCGCCTGTTGAACCTGCTGAGCCTGCTGCTGTTGACCAAACATCCCTGCGGCAGGAGCGCCCCAAGCAGCTTGGGGCTGCGCGGCAACACCGCCCCATCCTCCAAGTTGGTTCTGCGCTGCAGGCTGAGCACCGAACAAACCTGCGCCACCGAACGCGCTCTGTCCAGCAGGCGCAGAAGCGGGGGCTGCGGTCGAGAACAAGGACATGATCTCCGACTTGACGTCCTTCTTAGGCTGCTCCTGCTGTGCCTGCGGGGCCGCGCTAGCCGGTGCATGGAAGTCGAGCGAGAATAGGTCGAGAGCCGCGTTCTGCTGCTGCTGCTGTGGCGGCTGGGCTTGGGCTTGGACTTGTGGTTGCTGCTGCTGTTGTGGCGCGGCCAGAGCAGGCGCGGCAACGGCGGCTTGTCTAGATGCAGCGACGGAGGCGGAGAGTAGCTGGTGTGTCTGAGCTTGTTGTGGACGCGCGCTCACGGAACCGCGGGAGGTATGTGTCATTGATGGGGTCGTCTGAACCGGTGTGGCGGGCTGTGCGGGGGCTGCTGCAGGAGCGGGAGGTGCGTCGGATTCGAGGACGGCGGGATCTTCTGGCGGAGGGCCCTCGCGTGCCCACCGTCTTGACTCGTACTTGGAACGGATATAGGACTCCATTTTGCTACGAGATCCCCCACGTCAACGACTCTGCGAACAACTTCAGACATAGTGCACGTACTGATCAGGTGGAATGTGTCCCGCTCTCAGATGCGCCTCCCAGTACAGGTTTGCTCTCCGGTTTCCCCACTTTTGTACCGACTGTGTGATGACGCGTTACGACAAACTGCGTCCGGACAGTATAAACGCACACTCACAGCCATCTGCTCCGGAGTCCAGACATCGAGATCCACGGATTTGACTTTGCTGATATGAGTGCCCATGGAACGATGAATGCCCGAGCATCGTATGCATAGGAACACGCCACTGCAAACTAATGTATCAGGACCCAGCCTACCCGAGCAAACATGGTTCACGTACAGGTTCCAAGAGGCCCATCGCGGGTCTATGTGCCCACCATCAGTCCCAGCCACCCACGCCCAAGGAAGAAGCGGCCACTACGCACCGTTACGTTTGCAGTCTGCGCATGTCTTGTTCTCCGGCCTCTTGAGGAGCTCTCTGAGCGTTCGCGCGTGCCTCTCTGTCGTTGCCTTGTCTTGCTTGTAGGACATGGTGGTAGTGGTCAAGCAGATACACGTTGAAGCGGTGCACAGGCGGTGGCTGGCGATGCCAACGCGGTCTATAGACAAGTATAATGTCTGACTAAGCGCCTACTAAGAATCTCCTTAAGATTCAAGTAGTCGAGATAAACAAGCTTCATCCTTTGGCATACAATCACTCGTTGCATGCCTACAAGCAACATGATACAGACCCAGCCGTGCATGCCATACGCATCGCGAAATGGCAGCATCCCTACTGTTGTTTGAAATGATAATCAACGACATTATCAATGTATAGAGCTCGCTGAGTCGCTCCCGCCGAAGGCCCGATGCTGGTACAAACAGTCTGTGTGGACAGGGATCTAATTCACCCCCTTGGCCATCTTACCAAGTAGTCTCTCTCTGATTTTGATGAGTTCCATTTGCCTGTCGCGTGCTTCTGCGAGAGCGTGCCTAGCCAGTTCGATATTCTGTGCGAGAGGCTGGTTCAATGCACTATACCCCGAGCAAAGTGCGACTCACCGGAGGCAATCCCTGGAATGCCTCTACCTTCGCCCGCTTCTGCTTGAGGACATGTTCCTGCTCCTTGAGTTTCTTCCGCAGTTCAGCCAATTCTAAGATTGATACAGGTGGTGGCTCTGGCATGTCGCTCTGGGAGGCAATGAGGTCGGATGGTTGCCTAGGCTGGGTCGAAGTCAGTACAAACCATGATCGTATCCAGCTCTCTCTTGTACTCCTTTGCTTTCGCTGTCAAGGCAGCCTTCTGTCGCTGCAGTTGAGCAACATCGTCATCTGCACCAGGCTGCGACTGCAGCGTCTGGCTCCATCTGGGCCTATGAGATGGACGATGATAACTGCGGAACCATGAACCTACTTCTTGATGAGCTCGTGCTCGTGTAGGATCGCCAACAAATGTCGGGTGAGCTCATCCTCAGCGTCGCGTGCGCGGAGGAGAGATCGTGCCACAGACAACTCTTCGGTTTCTAGGCGTTCGATAGCGTCTGAGTAGCTTCGAAGGCCGTCAACAAAGCTCACACAAAAACATTGCAGTAGTGTCTCACGTCGAGAACGGGAGCTCATCTATGCCCAGCGCATTAGCAATGTCTGTCAGGGTGTCGAGTTGTGCTGCGACCCCTGGCGGAAGCTCCAATTGATCCAAATGCGTGTAACGCTGATCTGGAATTCCTGTTAGGCCGACTTGTACACGATCGTGGACCGATTACTCACCCTTCAATGTGTAGTATAGGTCACTTGCATTGGTTGAACTCGTGGACGGCGAAGACATCATGCATCAATTGGGTTCGCCCTCAACTGCTGGTGCTTTCTAGGCCCAGATATGCTTGCCAGTTGCGTACTATATGCAATGGCAAGCCAGGCATAGACTGCAATGCTGGTGGGATAAGTTAGAGTTGTGGCAGAGTGGCTTCGCTATGATATATTATTATACATGTTGAATGGATGCGATGTGGCTGAAGCTGAGCAAGTCGCGTGGGCGGATAGACGCCGGATGAGGTACGCGACTGAGGGGAGAGTCTGTGTCACGATCTACGCGAGGTGGCAGCCCATCCTCCCCTCCTCTCCTTCATCCACTTCCACGTCGACGTCCTCCGCACGCTCGACTCTCAGCCATGTCCGACGCAAAATCACGCGCAGAAGCACGCAGAAAGGCTATCCTCGCCAGGGGCGGCGACCGCCTCGCACGAATCACCACCTCAGGCCGCGGCGAGGAAGGTGCCACATACTTGCACAATGGTCCGCCCAGTACCCTACACATCTGTCCAGGCAGCTCATATATTATATTATAGACCCTCCGCTTGCCCCGCTCCCCCCTCGCGAGCGTCCAGGGCTGTCCGATTTCGTTGGCGAGACGTCCGACATGCCCACCCCGCCCGCAGCGTCCACACCTGGTTCGCGCAACGTCAGCGGCTCCGCGCGCTCGCCCTTCGAGGCAGCTGGCCTCGGCTCTGGTGTACCAGACCCATCCGTATGGTCAGAGGAGCAGCAAGCCCAGTTCATGAACGCCCTCCTCGGCGCCGCTGCAGCTCGCGGTCCGGAGCAGCCCCAACTACCGTCATCATCTCCCTCCGCTGCGCCCTCCTCTACATCTGCCACGACATCTACGAATGCGCCTCCCCCAGACGCGGATCCCATGGCAGCCCTCATGTCTGCGTTGCAACAAGGCGGTGCTGGCGCGCCTCCTGGCTTCCAGTTTCCTGGTGCCGGCATGGGCATGGGTATGGGCATGTCAAGTGCACCGCCCAAACCGAAGACCTTCCTCCAGAAGATACTACCTCTCGTACACATCATCGCCGCATGGGTACTGCTTGCGTACTTTGTACTATGGAAGGAGCCCGAGGCGTATGACGCGAAGACGCACGGGTCTGAGCTGGCAGAGGGCAGGTGGAGGCGTTGGGCGGATCTAGGCTGGAAGAGTCCTGAGGATGGCTGGGGCGTACAGGCTGTCGTATGTTCATTTCCTGACCCATGCTGGCTACAGGATGCTCATCCTATTTCATGCAGCCTTTCTTCTGGGCGTTCACCACGCTCGCTCTCGTGTTGCACTCGTGGCGTATATTTACGAACCTCGTGCGTGTACCTCGCATTGTCTTTGTTCTCCCGACATTCCTGACAGCTCTCTTGTAGGACCCTGTACAACCGCCTATGCTGCTTGCTCTCGCGCTCCCGCATCTCCCTTATCCACTGCCTGCAATTATCACAAACGGGATGAAGTACCTGCAGATAGGCGGAGTGTTCTTTGATGACATTTCCGCACTCATTGTAGGGTTGGGGATCTTGGTATGGGCCGCGAGTTGGGTTTCTTCATGAGCTTATGAGCTAGATTCCTTGTAATCCTGCACTGTGTGTGTACTAATGGGACCATGAGCAATATCTTACGAGAGCAAGAACAGACCCTTGAGCTTGAGGGATGACGAATAGGAGTGATTAAATTACAATGTAGGAAGTGTGTATACGTGGTGGAATACGTGGGTGAAGAGCGTATGTGATGACATGCCGAGGCAGTTAAGGGAGGATAGCAGCAGCGCCGCTCTTGGCCTTTTGTGGCGGGGGTATTGCAGACTCGCCCGCTGCAGCACGGTCCTTCTTGTACTTCTGCCACCAAGAGCCGGCGGAGAGTTCCATGAGTTCGCTGAAGATTGTTGTCGACCACTTGCCATCCAGGTCTAACTTGTGCGTTGCGCCGTTCTCTGCGCAGAGTGAAGGGATGGAGTTCAGCAAGGAATCTAAAGGCCCAACATGAGTACGCACTAAGTTCGACAACCATCTCCGGCTTCCATGTCTCCTCCTTCGTCTTGAGCTTCTTGTCCACCTGGATGTCAATGGTCGGGTTCGCGTAGCGTATCCTGGGCAACTCTTCCTTCACGAAATGCCTGTTACAGATGCCAGTCAGACAAGTAGCACTATGCATGTAGCTTATGAACATACCGTGCGCCAAAGTGGTCATTCCGGTATGCATACGTGAGCCTCAAGCTCTTCAGGTTCGGGAGATGTGGCCGCGGCTCCTGGGTCAAGCGAGCCAAGATGACGGAAAGCCGCGAGGGGCCGGGGATGGTCTTCGGTTTCCTAGGCATCTCTTACACTTGAGAAGAGCAGTCCTGACAAGAAACGCGAAAGCGCAAAGATTGCTACGGAGCAGCAAGTGACAAGCTGAGGGTGAGCAGAGACAGCTGAGAGCGTTTCGTGTATGGGCGTCTACGAAACTTGGGCGTTGTTTGTCCTTGTTGAATTCCAAGGGCGACGGCTTCAACCGTTCTACGCCTCCCAACTTCAGCTACCGTTGTCTTACCCCGCATTCTATCCTGATTCTCGCTCTCATTATCTATGCCCTGTCACTGAATGGAAACAATGGACGAGACGGTTACCTCTCGGCGGCCTAAACGCAGCACCGCAGGTAATCGCCTACAAGCTGCACTCGCAGAATTCAAGGCGGAGGATGTCGGCATGGACGTAGAGGACGATGTAGACTTTGTGTTGGACAAAGGTGTGTGATATTGACTCTGTAAATTCAATACATCTGCGCTCATGCGAAGTGAACTGCTCATGAAGACGAGGAGGACATGTTCTGGCAGGACTTTGAGTCCACTGATGAAGAGGGTGACCAAGATGATGTCGACGCCACAGCGGAGAATATGCTTCGTCAAGAGGAACATCGCGCACGCAAGGTTGGTAATTCTCCATTATCGCGACACGCCTGTTCCGAATCCTGAACCCCACGCCCACCAAGCTCTTTTGCAGACAGCCCGAACCCATCTTGAACGGATAACCGCACTCGCGCACGCGCGTCAGGCTGCTACTTTCAACCCTGAGCTCATTGCCCCAGAAGAGAAGAAGGCTGAGAAACGCATCCGGAGACGCGTTTCCATCGGCGTAGCCGTGAATGCAGAGACTGGCGAAGTCACGCCGCTCGAGCCTGAGGCAGATGCGGAGAACAGTGCCAGTGCCGCACTTGGCCGGAGACACAGTACACGCACACACACAGTCGCGAATACATCGGCAACAGAGATACGAGCGAAGGACGAGGTCGAGCGCAAGGTGTGCTACGCCGGAATGCCGTGCTTCAGTGACTCTGGACTAACTTCCACCCGCCATCAGCAATCCTCCGCACCCAAACGCGTCAAGTCCAAAACGAAAGCACCCACCCAGGAGGAGCTGATTGCCCGTGCGCTTGACATGGAGGAAGGAAATATCGAGGAACATCGCAACTACCTGACGATAGAAGAGGAGAAGCGTAGGAAAGCGCGCGTAGTCCGAACAAGCGTGAATGGTCCTCTCCTGCGATGGATCAGCAAGGCGGAAGAGATCACGGTTCAGATAGACCCGGACCCAATACCCCCTCCAAAACAACCACCTATTCCCCCACCTCCTGTGTATCCTACGCATTACCCCGCAGCCCCTCCTATACCCACGGGGGCCCCTGGTTACTCATACGCACCTCCGACTACAGCATATCTGCCCTCCCCGCAATCATCTCCGTTCCAGCAATGGCCTCCACCCCAACCACCTGTCATGTATCAGCCATTGCCACCCCTACCCCCACCTCCACCCCCTCCGCCGCCGCCGGAACCCATCATTCGCAAGGAGAAAGTCGCGAAGCAGTACGCTGTGCATGAGCTCGAACAGGTGGAGAAGGCTACAAGGCCGACTTGGAGCAACACGATGACAGCCATGTTTGGCGACCATGCCGACTGGGAGCATATGCGTGTCTACACCACAAAGGGTCGACCACTAGGTGCGCTGCTCCGGCTGCTATCGGGAGTAATGACAGTATTCACGCTATCCTGCACAGCTCGTCCGACTCAGATATGTCCCATCACAGGGAGGCCAGCACGTTACTTGGACCCAAGAACGAATGTGCCCTATGCGGATCTAGAGGCATATCGGGTACTCAGTGGTGTCCTCCGGCACGAGTACGTATGGAGCCCTATTCTTGGATGCTACGTTGCAAGGGAAGGAAGTGTATTTTCCAATTCTGATCCATGAGCGGGGATGTGCATATTACTCGGGATGGCACTGCGTGACCGAGAGGGATATAGTATGTACTGTGTATGAGGGACGTCTTTCAGCAACACAATTGTGTACCCCATGTTACCTTGCCATCTTGCAATGGCCACGCCTGGGCTCTACGTTCCCTCTCCTCCGGTGTTGGGGCCGCATCCAATACGGCTTGCCTCGCCTCCTCGGCTGCACGTTTCGCTGCCTCGTATTCCTCCGCGCCGACCTCCCCCTCGCTCTCTGGCAAAACACCAAATTGCTCAAGTACTGGGTTGGCCATCTCCTCGTCCTGAGACCGGAGCGCGCGTTGTTCCTTGATACGCTTCTCCTCGTCCTCAGATATCTCGATGGGGAATGGAATCAAGGGCGTGCCCTTGTCGTCGATCTCCACCGCAAATGGCCACAAGGTCCGGCAATGCAGGAACGAATACTCGATGGCCTCCAAGCCATCCTCCACCCCGCGTGTGATAGTGGTCGCAGGGGAAGTGATTACACGCCGTCCCGGGGAACATATCATGTCGTACATCTCCTTCCCAAGCTCGGGATCTGCCTCCCGGACGTAGATCTCGTGTGCCTTCTTGCGATGGGCCTTGCGCAGTGCCCGTGCAGCCAGTTGCTTCTGCTCGTCTTCCAACGATTCAGCCTCTGGGCGCAGAGTCGGCATCTCGAGGTCGTCAGGATAATTGATAAGGGGATGGTCTCGTGCGTTGTACGCAGGGGGCGTTCGAAGCTGCATATGTTCAGGAGCAATGACCGTGCTCTGCCAGTCGATCACAGACAACAATTCGCATGGCTGCGTGGTTTCAGTGACAAGGAGATTCCCGTCGCTGAGGTCCGGGTGCCATAGAATGTAACGCAGCTCTTTGGGAGCTATGTGGGGGATGAGTCTCTCATAGTCCGATATGAGGCGACGATATTTGTCGTCTATGGAAGGATTGGGGTAGGCATCAACGGAGGCACGAGCGCACTCTGCGAAAGCACGCAAGTATGAGTGCATGTCTGACCCTGAGGATGATGCGTCAAATGTGTTTCCTGTCAAGCATCGGAGAATAGATACTCACAGGGGCCTCTGTCGATGTCAAGAGCAGCACGGCCTGCTCGCCAGAACTCGCGGTCAACCGTTGGCCCAATGCAAAACCGCTCAGCGCCAGGAGGCTTCATGCCATTCTTGTACAAGGGGCGATCTCGCAACGACGGGTGCACGTCCTCCTTGTAGTACAGACTGCCGATCTGTGTGAAGCCAATCCTGTACAGGAATGACTGCACCTTCTGAACCCTAGGGAGGACGTGCTGCGAGATGTAAGGGTCATCTTGCAGAGGAAGGTCATTGTTATCGTGCTCGCGCAGGGGAACACCGGGGAGTTTCTCGTAGATGATGTACTCGGTCCCGACAGGGGTGGTTTCGGCTCTGGAACACCATGCCAGCACCTGAGGGACGTGGAAACCGTGCACGGCATGCAGATAGTCCATAGTTGCGACCTCGCTGGCGGTGCAGTAGTGTTTGGGGCCAGCGACGGGGAAGGGTATCTTGGCAATCAAGGCGACGCCATTATCCAGTTTGAGTTCAAAAACACGATTCATGGAGCCTACGAACATTACTACGATTCAGAGGGGCTTAAAGGTATGGAGGATGATGGCGTCTCAAGACATACCATCGTATATTTTCTCAATGGACAGACATGACTTAGCGTTTGCCGCTTTGACGGCAGTATCCACAAAAGCTTGGACGTCAAATGGTACATATCGAACCGCACGCTCTGTACGTGGAGCTCAACATAAGCCGAGCGCAATGTAAGTTGAGGCGGCGGGACTGACGCTGCTCATCATTGTATAGCCAACGACTTGTTGTAACAGAGAACAGTTCGCGCTCCTCTATTGTAGTGGTGAGAATGTGCATGACTCAATCAGATGTATTCACTCGCCCTGTGGACCTAGATGTAGATGTCTCTGGTGCTTGTAGTGTGCAGGGCTCCGATAGTGGAGACCAGAGCGACACACCCGGAAGGATCGTCTGAGGGCCAGACTCATATCACCAGGCAGACGTTTATCAAGCCCCGGTGACTGGCCGTACGGTACTCAAATCGTCAATAGTCAGCTTCAGAATGGCAGGAGAAGGGAACGGTTGTAAGTCGGAGGTGGCAGTCAGCGGGAGTTACCATCGCCGGTAGCTATGCGCATTCATAGCACGTGACCGTGCGCGACGCGTTTGAGGCGCGTCACGCGAGTACAGTAGAGGCGCTCGCGCGTCTTCTTCCGCCACCACCATCCCAGTCCAGGCGCCACCATGTCTTTCATCTCGCGACCGTATTCTGCGCGTAACACTTCCTCCCGACCCACCACCGCGGTATCTCGCCCTGGTACAGCCCGTCCTCAGACGGCGGCCTCCTCTCCTCCTGAGGGGAGGTTCATCATCGCTGTCCTCGAAGGGCGGGGTGTGGGTAGAGAAGTCGGTATGGCGGCGCTCGACAAGGAAACTGGCCGCGTCGCATTGATACAAGTAACGCTCACTTTCTGTATAGTAGTGTCGGACTGATTCTATGCTGTCACACCGGTAGCTCGCGGATTGTCCGACCTATGTCAAGACATTGCACCAAATGCATCTCCACTGCCCCTCCATGATTCTCGTACCTGATACCTTCTTTTCGTTGACTGATACAACCCTGCCATCCGGTGCGAGCAATCTGCATTCGACGTCTGTACTCGTCCAGTGTATCACAGACGAGTTCGATGGTGTCCCTGTCGAGCCTGTGATGCGCAAATACTGGAATGAAAATGCTGGTATGTATTGGTAGATCAGGGATGCCGAGGCTGACTCCCGAACGTACGAATGTCAGGTCTTGAATTCGTCAACCAGCTGACGGTGGATGATGACGAACGTGCTGCTACACTCGTCGCTGTCTCCAACAAGTAGGTTCACGCGCATATATGCATGAATATCACGGTGATTCGATGCCACACAGATATTACGCGCTATCAGCAGCAAGTGCTCTGTTCAAACATGCCGAACTCCGTTTGAACATCCGTTTCGTGTCGTCTTCCCTTCTGATACGTTATACGCAAGTGGAAGGCACACTGCTCGTCGACTCGGATACTGCCCGGAATCTAGAGCTCGTAGGAAATCTGTCGGCGAGGAAAAGCGCACATTCGCTATTTGGGTGATCCGACCAACAATACGTCGACTGAACCTGCGCTGACGCTCTGTATGCAGCCTTCTCAACCACACCTTTACTCCAATGGGCGCACGGCTCTTGCGGACGAATATACTCGCCCCGATCACTGGTATATGCCACGTCACGTAGCCCACGAATCTTGCATTGCTAAGACCAGGTCCTAGCCAAAGCTGCGCTTGAGGCCCGGCTCGATGTCGTTGAAGGTTGGCTTATCATTCAATCTAAACGAAACCTTGCTTAACGACCCTTCCAGAGCTGATTCAAACCGAGGACAGATTCAACGAGGTCAAGAACGCCCTCAAACCTCTGAACAAACTCGATCTCGATAAGCTCGTTTCCTCGGTACAACAGCGATGTTCACATGGGTGCTTCATCACTGAAATTGTCCTTACAGCTGGCCGCATCCGAAGCACGAGAGACGTCGAGCGCAAAGTCAGCTTCGGCACGCGTCGCTCAGATGCTCAACTTGCGGAACATCGTGCAGAGCCTCCCCCGCCTCGCCAAGGCGCTCCAGGGTACCCGCTCGCAACTCACTCAAATTATAGCGGAGGCAAGTGGACTGTTTTAGGACTTAGCATGCACCACTTATCATGCGATTTGCAGATGATATCAGACGAACGTCTGGAAAAAATCGCTGCCCTGATTGCACAGAGCCTGAACGATGAAGCTGCGCCAGCGAAGGTGCATTGCTCAACTACAGATTCAATTCTGCTGATCCATTGAAACCACCCTCAGGGCGGTTTGAATGCTGTCAACGCTCGCGTATATGCCGTCAAGGTATAGCTTGTACCAATTATGAAGACTACTCTGAGAATAATTAATATGCTTTTCACTGTAGGCCAATTACAATCGTTTGCTCGACGTTGCTCGGGAAACCTACAAGGAGAACGTCGGCGACATCTATGCACTTCGCAGCCGTCTTGCTGAAGAGCACGATCTTCCTCTGAGCCTCGTATATCGTGACACGGATGCTGGCTTCGTCTTCACCGTCAAAAAGACCGAGCTAGATGATGTAGGCGGCCAATTGCCTAGCGGTTTCATCGACGTAGTGGCGCAAAAGGGTCGCCTTGTCTTCTCTAGCCTTGAACTGGTAAGCTCTGAAACTGCTCGCATATCGTCACCTAACCAACAGACTATATGTCCAGAAAAAGCGCAACGCTCGCATGAAAGATGCGCTGGACGAAACCCTTATTCTGAGTAACAAGTACGCTTCCTGATCAGCTTCGATTGTCCATCACTCATTATCGAAGTAATTCACGCCTCGTCCCAGAATCATTCAGGACCTCGCCGACGATATCGTGGTTGATATCGGGGCTTTGTACAAAGCTTCAGAAGCGGTCGCGCTACTCGACGTGCTCTGGTCGTTTGCTCACGCGTCCATCTGTACGTGCATTTACCGCGTTCGGGGCAAGTTCTGATCACCCGACTACTAGTGCGAAACTACGGTGAGCCTGACGTCGCACCAAAACAATGGTTGCCATAACCGAGCTGCAGTTCGGCCTGAATTCACGGGCACATTGGCAATCAAGGGTGGTCGGCATCCTATACTCGAGAGCGTTCAGTCCGCGGGAACCATGGTCCCCAATGACGTCTACTGCTGTGAGGCGTCGTCGTTCCAGATCATCCAAGGCCCAAAGTACGCTGTCGTACCCCGTCATTTGTTGCTGACAGACTGACAGGATATGTCGTGCAGCATGTCCGGGAAGAGTACATATCTCAAACAAGTCGCGCTCCTCACGATCATGGCGATGTGTGGCTGCTTTGTCCCTGCTGAATATGGCTCGTTCAGGTATGTCGCAGCTCACATATGCCTCGTATACACTTCGCTTCCATGACATTGGGACAGGGTTCACGATGCACTCCTAACACGGCTGTCTAACGATGATGATATGGAGAAGAGCTTGAGCACGTTTGCTAATGAGATGGTGTCCACGGCGATGATCTTGGGTCTGCTTCTTCCATACCTTGCGCTGAGATATACCAGTTGATGTCTTGACGGCGCGCAGGTTTGGCGACCGCCAACTCCCTTGTGTTGGTCGATGAGGTTGGCCGAGGCACTTCTGTCAGAGAAGGAGTGGCTATTTCGCATGCTATAGCGGAGGAACTCATTCGTCTAAAGGTGCGTTTGGTGAGACCTTGGCACGGATATATATTTGATACAACTACGCTGCCAGTCCTTCGTGTTCTTTGCAACGTGAGACAACTCGCGATCCTGTCGCCTACGTTGGTCAGGCTGACTGGAAAATCATACAGGCACTTTGGCGAGCTTACCACGACCCTCTCCCGCCAGCCATCTGTAGTGAAGTGAGTCTCCTTGTCCATGGCTGATGCACTGAACAGCTTCCCCATCACAGCTTGCATCTATCGGTCCAGGTAAGCCCAGCCTCCCAGTTGTCGCCATCCGATGCTACTTGGATGAATGCCAGAAATCGCGGCCCACCGCCTCGAAGTTTGGCATAACGTTCCACTACAGGTACGTACAACGCACCAGGACATTGCCCACTACACCGCTCAACTTAGCACAGGATCATCGACGGTGCCCCGGATTCATTCGACCATTACGGTGGATGATCGTTTCCATCTCCATCCTGAGCCGACCCCGTACTCATCCTGTTACTTGGGATCCATAGGCCTCGATCTCTCGCGCCTCGCAGACTTGCCTCCTCCTGTAATCACCGAGGCTAGGCGTGTGGCCGAGCTCCTTGCCGACAAGGAAGAGCGGGACCAGCAGCAAAGCCGCACGAGCAAGTTGGCTGTGCGGCGCAAGGCGCTCCTCAGGGTAATCTCCTCTCATCGAATCTCTCTTGAGTCTCTATCTGAACCTGTCTGGCTCTCTCGCATCACTGTCTGGAACACTCTGGTGGCGATTTGACTTGGTACTTGCTAGCTCCGTACGCAACTGGGACAGGCGCTGGACCACTCGACACTCCCGGACGACGAGCTCGCGTCGTACCTCGCACGGTTCCAGAAAGACATCATGGCAGTCCTAGAGGAAACGATGTAGTCTGTGGTGCAACTGCGACAATATCCGTACTCAGGCCGCAAAGTACTCGCCCGCAGTCTATTGTGTCTTGCGCTCTCTATATTACTTGTAACGCCCACCCATATGGACCCACAATTGTACGGACTGTATGGCATGGCATATGGCATGTGTATTCGCTTCCAAAAATGTGACTCGTAAATATCCCCTATCGTACACAGCGCACACAACCGGAGGCATACATATTCACACAGAGACATCGCACCCTCATGCGCTAATGAACCGCGAGACCAAGTGGTCAAAGTCGGCGTTCTTCCACCTCTGCTCCGTCACCCTCAGCACATCCGGGAACCACTCCCGTATCTCGTCATCCCTGTCGAGGATCATATGCGCGAGCGCCTTCCCGCTCATCCACGCGTGCACCATCCCTTCGCCCGAGTACCCCGCCGCGATCCACTCACCCGGCGCAGCCAGGTGCGCCGCGTTCCGCGCCTCGTTCTTGCCTTCCTCTGTGCCCGTGCGCGCCTTGTGCATCGGCTGTGGCTTCGGCGGGGTGCGCCTCGCGAGCTTCTCGGGCACCCGCCCGACCCAGGGCAACAAATCCGCAGAGATGCCCAAGACGCCGCTCCACTGCGCCTTCGTTCTCCCCGGATGCCATCGCACGCCGTCATGACCCGCCTCATCCCCCGACCGCTGCTCATCATCAGCCTCGGGTGCGCTCGCATCCCCTCCCCAATTCGCCAACCCAAAGTACTGCGGCAACGCGCCCGCGAGATAGCTCTGGCTCGCATGGTTGAACACCGAGTCGTCCGCAATCCCGATCTCCGGCAAGCCGTCATCGCACGCCTGCGCCCACCCGCCGCCAAACATGAGCTCGTTCTCCGAGTCTCCTCCGCTCGGGAGCTGCGTGAGGTAGTCGTACCCGGCCGTGCCGCGGTAGAACACGTACGAGCGCGCGCCGGCGAGCGTCGAGCGGTGGAGCGACGTGCCCGGGCGCTGGGCGGACATGGCGCCGCGCGCGGGCGCGATCTTGGCGCGGAGCGCGGGGAGGAGGTGTGAGCACCATCCGTTCGTGGCGTGCACGACGTGTGCGGCGTGGATGGTCCCTTGGGGAGTGACGACGGTGAAGGCGCTATTGCTGTCTGCATTGTTACCGGAAGAGATCGCGGTGCAGGGCGTTTGTGTGAATATCTGCAGGCTGGTAGAAAGTGAGCAGAGTTCAAGTACTATGGCGCAGGATGCAGTACCTGTCTGGATGGCGGTCGAGGAGGATAGACAAGAGAGATGTGACATAGCGGTACGGATGCATAGCACCTCCAGAATTTGAGATGCAGCCCACGGCCTGGTCAGAGAGTCTGTATTTCTGGCAGAATATAGGAAGTTAGTCTATTCAGCCATGTGTAAACAGTTTCACGCCTGCCGGTATGGACCAGCATACATGCTGCGGTCCGTCGGTAGACGTTCCTCACCTTGATAGCCTCTTCACGCTCATATGCTACAAAACTGCTTGACTCAAGAGGCATAGCAGTGCGCCAATCTGCGAGCTTCGCCTTCGATTCAGTGAACGCTTTAGGGCACGTGAAGACGTCGAGGTGCTCCGTCTCGCGGACTTGGGACTCTTGCAGTATGCCCTCCTCGATGGCAATGCGCTGAACTTCAAATAGGTGCGCGCGACGGAACGCAATCATGGCCTTCGCAATTTCCGCGCCGAACTTGTCCTTGAGTTCTGCATGATCATGATATAGTGGTGGATTTACATGACCGCCGTTCCTGCAAGGCGAGTTTCAACGGCGGCTGTTTGACATTTTGGAGTAGTAGAACATACCTGCCGGTAGCCCCTGAACAGACCTCTCGGGCTTCGAGCATTACTATCCTCAGCCCGCTCTCGCGCGCGAGGAGGTTGTAGGCAACGGAAGTGCCGGTAATGCCAGAGCCAATGATCACGACGTCTGCATATTCTGGTAAGTCGACAGGATCCGACTTTGGAGGGATGGATGCCGGAGGGACTGTCCATAGGGGAAGCGTGGGATTGGGGACGGGTAAACCAGGGGAAGTCTCGATGCGCTTCCTGAGCACGTCGTATGTGTGATGGAGCTGTGTGAGTGCCTGGTAGAGGAGCTGAGCTTTGCTGACGACTGAGCCCATGATGGGCGACGAGTCTGACGAGTCGGGCGAGGATGAGAGAGAGAGGTAAGGACGGGTAAGGCCTCCTTAGGCGCAGTTGGCCCTTGAGCTCGCTGTGAATGAGTAAGTGTCCGTATCTGCCGCGCTCGCTTCTGGCATTCCCGCCGAGCGAAGCAGTTGCGTCTGATATCAAGTCTCGTGCATGGGAATAGAACTCTGCCACTGGTTCCATTAATCACCAACTCCAACGCGAGGACTAGGATGAGACGGCAGCCAAGTGCGCGAGGAAGATACGAAGCCGAATTTGTCGCCTTGTATACGCTGTGGTCTCATGTAATGCCGCCGCCGTGATACAGCCATAGTGTCGATGTCTGGCTACGACCAGTACTGAGTATAGTGCAATGTACGGTGATGATGATGGTTATCCTTGCAGCCGTGCTACCAACCGCCCACTATAATCTAGGCGCCCGGCTGATCTGCAAACTCCTGAGCGCTTGATTAATTCTCACTTGTCTATTTCCGCCACCACCGACCGCAAACCTCTCCGCGATGGCCAAAAGAAAACAACCAGAAGACAAGGCTGCCTCAGACAACGAGTCTGACTCGGAACGCGTAAGCTCGCAGTCGCCTACTACTACGTGCTCTCCAACGCTGACCTGACCCGCTAGTAGAGCCTCGTCGATGTCGACTTCGAGTTCTTCGACCCCAACCCAGACATTGACTTCCTCGCTCTCAAACGCCTCATCACGCAGCTCTTCCAGGCCGACGCCCAGCTCTTGCCCGTCCATGATCTCGCGGACCTCATCCTCGCGCAACCCCTCGTCGGTTCGACCGTGAAGTGCGACGGTCGTGAGAGCGATCCGTTCGCGTTCCTCACCGCGCTCAACCTTCATGTACACAGGGTGCGTACCTCCCCTTTACTCCGGCCCCGCTACTACGCTTGCAGCTTGCCTAACGCGAGACCTCTCATTCGCCGCGACAGGAGAGACCATCTATCAAGGCCCTCATCGCCTACCTCCTCGAAAAGTCCTCCGCGGACCCTACCCTCCACTCAAAACTCCAAACCCTCCTCGGGCCCAACTCCCAAACCCACGTCGGCTTCGTCTTCTCCGAACGCCTCCTCAACATGCCCGTGCAGATCATGCCGCACATGTACCGCATGCTCGCGGACGAGATTCAATGGGCTCTAGACGACGTACGTCTCTGTCCCTCTTCGCGTTCGTTCCCAGCGCGCTGATGCGCGAATCCCCAGAATGAGCCGTACGACTTCAAGCACCTCATCCTCATCTCCCGCATCTACCGTCTCACAGCTGAGGAAGCCGCCGAGCTGCAAGCATCCGCACCTCGCACGAAACGCCAGAAACAGTCCGAGCCGCCGCAAGGTGCGGGTGTATATCCCTTCCACCCCGAAGACGATATCATTCGCAGGGTGCGTCCCGCACTGTCCTCCAGCCCCCCGCCCACATACGTTCTTGGATGCTTACGATGTGCTTGCATCATTGACAGTTCGCGACGCACACCCTAGACTATGCGTTCACCCACGCGCAACCGCGAGAAGCAGACTCGTTCGGTCTCGATACTGGCGGCCGCATGATGCTCATCCCCGCCAACCGCCTCCGCGATATCGGAGCAGCCCTTGCGGAAGCTTTCCCTCAACCGTCATAGGGCCTGAGGGATCGGTTAGCCACGAGATCACTTATAGCATACTGACCTCAATCCAATGGATTATGACAACACGTCCAAGAGGCTTGTAGCCCCTGATGGGTTGTCTCATGAGTGGCACGAAATGGACAGCAAGTGCATTATACACGAGAAGTAATAAAGGTATCTACGAAACCACAACACACAACAGAGGAAACGAACATCACGAAGCCAGCCGAGTCCATCCTTCCACATCACACATAAGGCCGCTCTCCCAAGTTTGTGCAGCCATCCGCCTCCTCGGACTATCGCACAACGACCGCCCCTGCTCACCGTGAGGGTATTCCCAACTTCAGCGTCGCGCCGACGACGTCGACGTCGTCCCACCGGGACTCCGCCGCGCCGTCGGACGCAGCGGCGGCCGCAGCCTTCTTCGACTGGATGTACATGAGCGTGTTGCGGAAGTGGCGGGTGATCATCTCGGGCGTCTGCACGCCCTCGAGCAGCCCCGGCGGCGCGCGCTGCGAGGGGTGCACGTCGGGTGACGCGATGCTGTCGATCGACGCGGTGATAAGCTCGACGAGGCTGTTGACGAACTTCGGGGTGACCTGTAGAGCACCACATCAGCTATCGCACGCTCTCGTACGTGTCACCGGTGACTTACAGCAGGGGCACCACGGTCGAGATAGTACAGGTACTGGTCGAGCGTGTCGCAGTAGAGCTGGATGGTGATGATCTCCTCTGTAGCGGAGTTGGCGATGCGAAGGGCTTTCTGCAAGCATTCCAGCACACGCTTGCTGTCCTGGAGCGGATACTAGTTGCGAAACTGTCAATATCGAGAGGCTGTCGATGCTAGTGGGTATACATACCGCCTTCGCACCCTCGCCCTCCTCCTTCGTCGAAGCCTTCTCCGTTTCCTTCGGAGCCTCTGCAGGCTCTTCCTCTGGAGGAATTTCCTGCCACCAGAGATGGCTCGCAAGATTCACTGCGCTCGCCTGATGAGGCTTCTTGAGCAGTTTCGCTCCATGCAAGGCCGCCTTCGTGATGAGCGTATCGTAGTTGTCCTCGCTGAACACCCGAGCTCCCTGCAGGGTGCCGATGATGAGCGTGATCGCCTGCAATTGCGCGCGGCTCTCCGATATGCTCTCCTCGTAGACGCTGAACGCGTCGACGTACATATCGTACGTGAGGTTCTCGAACCCGCACTCGTCCGCGATCTGTGCGGCGAGAAGGAAGAGTCGGAGAGCGATCGCAGGCGCGTCCACAGTGGTCGAAAGGATCGAGTTGAGCTGCCGAACGAATTTAAGGATTGTCGATACTTTTGACTGCCAATCGTCAACCTATATAAATGTTAGACTTGCCTCGTCCCGTCTACCGGTATGACACGACGGACCAAATGTTCACTGTTATGATACCTCCTGCACAGCTTAATCGCCGACGTAATGAGAGCGGGGTAAGTGAACCGCATTCGTTCGCCGCCAGTCTCAAAATGACGCCGAGCGGTTTGCAGGATCTACAAGACGTTGAGCATCAATCATCGAAGCCGAAAGTTCGCGCACGTACTTCGAATTGAACGTCCAAGTTGTCGGATCGGAACAAGTGAATCATCCTCGCCACCCAGCCTTGTTCTTCCGCAAGTTCTTCTCGTTCATTGTGGTATGGCCCTCTCCTTGAGTCTTTGACGTGCACTGGTGGCCCATGTGCTCCTGGCCCAGTGCCCGCATCCTCCTGATCGCGAATGAGGACATGGCAGAACTCAAGGATGCCGTTCACATCCTCTGGTGTCTCGATGATCGTCTCGTTCTTGAGCACAGACGAGACGAGCGAGTGCGACAGGATGCGTCGGACAGAATACGGTTGTTGAGTCAGCAGCGCGTTGTACTGCTGCAGCGCCAGGAGGGTTAGCACGGACTGGTATGAGTTGATGGGTGCGAGGAGCAGAGCCTGGAGGTTAGCGGTAGTTTGTGGATGGTGAAGATCAGGGCTGTGAGTAGGATCATTCAGTATCGACTCCTCCCGGTAGCATGGTAACCATACCTGTCGTGGAACTCCTTGATTTTCTCTGCAGCAAAGCCCAAGACCTGATCGACATATTCCAGTCGGTCTGGATAGCAGCTCAGAGACAAGTTCGTCAGAGAGACCAGCAGAGCGGTGATGTCTTGTATCGAAAGGTCGGGTCGAGCCTAGTAGGAGAGGTCAGCTACTGTAGATTACGCAGCTACGGTGTTTTAATGGACGACGTACCTTGATCAACTCGACTACCTGGTGCCAGAAAACCTCGAACAACTTCACGTTCTCCGGGATACCTCTGAACTTCCGGATCTGCTCCGGCTCGCCCGTCGCCTTCTCCTTGCCCTTCCCGTTCTTCTCACCCTCACCATTCTCCGTCGTGCCGTTCACAGTGGCAGTTGGAGAGGTTGGCTCTGGTTTTTCACTGGCAACGGGGCTAGTGGGCGCCGAGCCCCACTCGTTGCTGACGGCGGTAGCGGTATCGCTCGTCACCGAGTATTGGCTCTGGTTCTGGCGCAGGCGAGCCTGTTTGACCCGCTCAGCCAGGCGTCGCGCGGCGGCCTCTTCTTGCCGTTTCGTCTCCTCTGGGTCCTCGTTCTCAGCTTCACGTGCCGCGTACGCTGCAAGGCGGTCAATGAGTGCAATGACAATCTGCTTGATGTTGACCTTGGGGTGGAGCTGAGCTGTCGCAGAGAGGAAGGGTCCCAGGGTGTAGAGGTGGAACTCGTCCGTGAAGACCTAGATGGATATCATATGAGGCAAATGCAAGTATCAAGTTGTACAAGTAGACATACCTGAATCACCACCTCCATCAAGTACTCTTGAGCAATGACATCCTTGCAAACTACAATTTGCTGCAGGATGCTCGGGAGGATGAACTTCTGGTACATGTCGAGGTCGACACCATCCAGCTGGCTCAGTCGAACGAGGTTCGTGCCAACGAGGATACGCAGCTCCTTCCGCTCCATCTCGCGCTTCTCGCGCTCTCTTGAATGACCCTGGTGCTGGAGCCGCACCCATAGCTTGTTCATCTCGATGAAGTTGGTAAGGACGAAATTGATAGAGTCCTGCAAGTTGCCCTTGGGCCTACAAGCTGTCTAGCAAACACCGACGGCTCAACTAGAAGTAATGGAACTTACCCGTCGTCATCTCCCACTGGTAGATGGTCCCTTGTCTGTCCGCTAAGGTAGTGTCGCAAGAACAAACCTCTGATTGGGTGCAGTACCCCGCGCGACATCTCCAGCATATCCTTCATGACTTCCTTGACCGGCGCGTCCGGTATAGACATGTAGACGGAGCCGACAGTTATCATGAGGTAGAGGCGGGGAACGATGTTGCCAGCATATTGTACAAGTTCGTAGAGGTCGGCGAGGTGGTGTCGACCTTGGACGTGTGCGTCGTATAGATAGTTGGATAAGTGACGGAGAGCATCGAAGACAGCGATATCTACGACAGAAATAGTATCAGAGAAACACAATGGTACAGACGCGAAGCACGTACAGAGTTCGTAGTATTGCTTGGGCGTAAGGGAGGACGTCCGCAGTTCAGCCAACATCAAGCTCGCGCTCTTGAGCGCGTCCATGAGCTGGTCCAGTTCCTACATAACAGCACACTTAAAACGCGAGCACCATCAAGAGTAATCTAACTGGGACATACGAGATGCCTCTTCATCTGCTGAACTTGGATCTTGACGGTGGCGAGGGACTCGCTGAGGAGCTTGCCTTCCTCAGCAGGCTGAGGGACCGGTGTTACGCCAGCCATAGTTGCCGTCGATAGTCCGCTAGCCAGTCAATCCCAGTAGAAGTTTCACAGAGCGACCGCGCGCGAGTTGTGAGGCAGACAGGCAGACGGAGGAGAGGGAGGAGGAAGAGATTGGAGGAGTGACGCAGGAGCGGAGGAGGACTTAGCACTGCGCACGCGCAACAGCCAAGCCCGCGCGCTCGCTCCTCTCTCAAAACGGCAACCGTCCCCATCCTTCCCCATGCCCGGGCCGCTGACACACTGTACTCTTAAGCGTACCTCTCAGCTGCGCAGCTCTCATAATTCATATCAACAAAACACGGGATACGATACGGATTGACATTAATCTACAGGTTTGCATTGAGAGCTAGATGACGAGATAATACGAGTATGTTCAAGAAGAATCCCATGTGGTGTATACTACTCAGTCCCAGGACGGAGAGGTGCTGTACGAGTGGCCCCGGTTCGAAGTCGACGACCCATTCTGATTCTGGGCAGGACTCGACGGTGACCATTGAGGCGAAGTCGGGCTGTACGCGGGCGAAGCCGGCGAGTACGCAGGAGCTGGAGAAACAGTCAGTATGATCGCGGCACCTCGAAGATAGCGACAACTCACAAGCTGGGGAATAAGCGGGAGAGGTAGGAGCTGTGATATGCATTAGTTGAGGTCTCAATCCTTGAGTAAGGTCACAACTCACAATATCTCGGAGAGGCCGGAGAAGCAGGCGAAGTAGGTGAGTATTTGGGAGATGTCGGGGACATCTGCGCAGGGGCTACGCGGAAGGTCAGTAAGGCGTTCGATGAACGATGCGTCGAACTCACAAGTGGGGGAGTAACGGGGAGAGGCAGGACTGAATGATGGACTCGTCGGCGAGTACCGGGGGGAAGTGGGACTGAATGAAGGCGATTGCGGGCTGTAGCGGGGAGAGGTGGGCGAGAACGACGGCGACGTGGGGGAATACCGCGGGCTGGTCGGTGAGTACCCGGGCGACGTGAGGTTGAGCGCCGGGGAAGTGGGCGAGTACGTCGGAGAAGTTGCCCCATGGCCACGGTCGAAGAATGGCGAAGTCGCATACGGCGATGTACCCATCGGGGACGTCGCGCCGGTGAAAGGCGACTGCGCCAGGTAGGGCGACGTTGGGGAGTACGCGTTGGGAGAGCTCGGGCTGTATCCAGGCGCAGCGGGAGACATACTTCCCATGGGCATAGGACTCATACCCGTACCCAACAGCGAGAACGACGAGGCCGCCTCTTCGCCGCCACTGAGTGCCAACGGCGAGAACGCCGCAGTTTCGCCCTTGAGAGATACCTCCTGCGACCAGGTCGGCGAGTTGCTGTCGTAAGGCGTCATCGCGACCTGGCCAGGAGTCATGCCGCCGTCCGCCTGTGCGGCGAGCATCGTCTGCACCGGGAGACGGTGATCGACGATGACATCCTTCAGCATGTCAATGTCGAGCGCAACATCGAACGCGCCCGTGCCCATCGGCGCCATCTGGCCGAACAGGATGTTCTCCGCGATACCGTGACAATCGTCCTTCTCGCCAACCGCAGCAGCCTCCATGAGAATCTCGACAGTCTCCTCGAAAGAGCACCGCATGAGAGCTCCCGTATCCGCGCGGTTGATACCGTGACGGGTGATGGCCATAAGCGTTCCTCTGTGGGTCATCAGGTCGCACAGGAGCGCAAGGTGACGGTAGTTGACGTAGGAACCGTCGAACTCGATGACACCACGGAGCTCGCGCATGATGGCGGCACGAGCTGCTTCGATACCGAGGACGTTGAAAATCTCCACGCAGCTGTTGGAGTACGTCCTCTTGAAGTCGACACCCTCGATGCACATGACCGTCTTCAGGTTGACACCGTCCGTTTCCAGCACCCACTCCTTGTCCGCACGCGCCTCGATGTTCCCGCTCGGCGAGATGGAGATCTTGTCGTGTTCGAGCAAGAAGACTCTCTGGATGCCAGGGACACCACGCAGGCTAACCGAGTTGAGCATCGTGTTCTCGAGTTGGCGAAGGAAAATGTCTTCCTCGACCTGCCCGAGATCCTCCTCATCCTTGTCCGCGCCACCAAGGACTCTGCAACGAATGACGAGCTTCTCGGAGTTGTCTTCACTCCAAATGACGAAGAGATCAGTCTTGAAGCTCTCTGCGATGCAGTTCGCAACGTAATTCATGGAGAGTTTGCGATCGATCATCTTCGCACGATCGAGCTCCAGACGAAGCAACCAAGGCGACATGAGGTGTAGCTTCTGCTCGACGTCCTCGTCTGGGATGGCGAAGAACGACTCGACGAAGAGCTGATCTTCCTCGATGATAGTCGAACTCGGGTCGGGATCGTACCAGATCTCCACCGCGGCGGTGACGGTACGGAGGGAGGTGAACGCGAGCTCCTGCTGCACGTTCTTCGCAAGCACGGCGTCCTTCGCAATCTCTGGTTCGAGGTACACGGAGAGTGAGGGCGTCTTGATGTTTGTCGCGACGTTGATGATCTCCTTCAGACGAGGAACACCGAGGGTGACGTTCTTACTGGATACACCAGCATAGTGGAAGGTGTTGAGAGTCATTTGCGTCGCCGGCTCTCCGATAGACTGCGCAGCGAGAGTACCGCACATCTCGCCAGGATGCGCCACGGACTGGTTGAACTTCGTCTCGATTTCACCCAAGACCCACTCGAACGCCTCCCGGTTGAGGTGGTAGCGCTCCAAGACCCGACGTGTAGCCAAAGTTGCCCGAAGGTGCATGCGGAAGAGTAGAGTCGCGTTCTCCTGCGCCTCCTTGCAGAGAACACCATCTCCGCGAATGACGACGAGACGGCTACACAGCTCTCGGACCGAGTCGACAATGTATGCGGGGTCGAGATCGCTAGGCTTCCGCCTGTCGATGTGGAAGATCTGCATGGCGTTCTGCACGATGCGTTGGAGGTTGACGGGGAGGTAACGGGGAGCAGAGGGGTCCGTGCGAGGGAAGATCCATTCACGAAGTAGTTTCCTGTCACTGCTGAGTTGCGCATACTCCTCGTCGAGCTTGGCCTGAAGCTCCAAGGAGCTGTCGTCGAGGCCGACCTGTAGGACGCCGGGCAGGAAACCGCCAGAAGGATCCGTCACATCGACTCGGTAGTCATGCTCGAACTGCGCATTGTTCAGAGCGAAAGTCTCGATGTTCTGTCGCTCGATGAACGCGCCGTCCATGCCGTCCTCGCCGTAGATGAACTGGATAAGGTCACCGAGCGAGTTGCGGACAGTACCGTCATAGCAGACCATGACATCCTCGAGCGCCTTGACCAACCGACGCTGGATGTAACCCGTCTCGGCCGTCTTAACAGCGGTATCAATGAGACCCTCGCGACCAGCCATAGCGTGGAAGAAGAACTCCTGAGGGGTGAGTCCTCGGAGGTACGAGTTCTCGACGAATCCACGGGCTTCAGGACTGAAGTCGTCCTTCGTGAAGTGGGGTAACGTGCGGTGACGGAACCCGAATGGAATACGCTTGCCCTCGACGGACTGCTGCCCGACACAGACAGACATCTGTGAGATGTTGATGAATGAACCCTTGGAACCGGCGACGACCATCTGCTTGACATTGTTGTCCTCCTTCAAGTTCTTCTGCGCGTACTGACCGCTGTGGTCACGGGCCAAGTTGAGCTCGCGCTCGACACGCTTCTCGAAGGACTCGCGAAGGGTCATACCCGGCGCCGGCTTCAGGCGGTCGTGGTAGGCATCATCGATGACTTGCTGGACGTTCTGCTTCCGAATCGCGATCTGCTCGGTGATGTACTCCATCGTCTTGCGGTCGGCGATGGTGTCGCCGATACCGATACTGAAGCCATTATGGAATAGCCAGTAGTTGACGACCCGCTGTAGGCCAGTGAAGAGGGTGCGCGTAGCCTCGGGCCCCTTCTCGCGGAAGACGACATGGACGAGACCGCCCTGGGAGGCGCCGACAGTCTTCTTCTCCACGATACCAAAGATGATGTCGCCGTTCTCGATCATGATGCCGTCGTCAAACACCGGGTTGTTGGACTTAGGATCCGGAGAGCGATAGATGTTGATACCCCGAGGGATAGTCATACTCAGGATCTGCTTGCCTGTCCATAGTGGCTTGGGCTTGATGATAGCGGGCGTGGGTACAGTGCCGTCCCAGTCAGGAACCCAAAGCAGGATGTTCTGCACTTGAGCCCAGTCGAGGAATGTGTCGCGCAGGGTGAATTTCCGGATACCACAAAGTGTGTCCTGGACGATACCCATGACAGGCTTGTTCGCCTGAGGAGAGATAATCTGTGGACTCAAGTGAGTCATTGGTTAGGAGGTAAGGTTGGGAAAGTGCCTTACCTGACGCGGTACCCAAGCGATCTGAGCGAGCTCTGCTCGAGTCTCTTCGCTCTGTGGAACGCTGCCAGCATGTCAGATAAAACGCTGTAATCTGTCAAATCCAACAACATACTGCATGTTCATCTCATCACCATCGAAGTCGGCGTTGTATGGAGGCGTGCTGTTTGCAACGTTAGTAACAGTCGGGTCGGTAGGCGCGATGCAGTCTTACACGGAAAGATTCAGACGGAAAGCTATGTCAAATTGTCAGCAAAGATTACACTATGACGTGAATTGTATACTCACTGGAATAAGGCATGAGCCTGACACGATGACTCATCATACTCATCTTGTGCAGACTGGGCTGCCGATTGAAGAGTACATAGCTGGTGACCATCGTCAATTGCAGTTTCGTGCAGTTTCGCCACGAAGACTTACTCTCCGTCCTTCAAATGCCGCTCCACGATCCAGCCGTACTGCAAAAACGCGTCTGCGCGTTTGTTGTACCGGAGATCTATACGCTCGCCCGTGTCGCGGACGACATAACGAGCTCCTGGATAGACTGTTGGTCCATTCCGCACTAGCTCCTGGAGGTAGGAGATGTTGTACGGTGTGACTGGAAAGATATCAGCATCTATCTGATATATGTCAAGGCAAGCGCACGCACCTCGCTCAGGGAATGTCAAGTTCATCGCGATACTCCTCGGAACACCAACTTCGTCCAGTTCAAGATTGGGGTCGCCAGTGATGACCGTCCGGGCGGAGAAGTCAACCCGTTTGCCCATGAGGTTACCACGGAGGCGACCTTCTTTGCCCTTGAGACGAGCACGAATAGCCTTGACAGGACGCCCTGACTTCTGCAGAGCCTGCGGAATTCCGGCGATGTCATTGTCCATGTACGTAGCGACGTGGAACTAACGTATACTCGTGAGTGAGCGTTCAGACGGCTAGATAGACGATACAAACCTGCAGAAGCTGTTCGAATTCGTTGATGACGTGGGCGGGCGCGCCTTCCTGTTCACAACGGCGAACGCTAGCAGACGCCTTGATGATGTCTCCGAGCTTGTATGTCAGATCATCCTCGCTGCGCATGGTACCACCATCGACCGCGATACTGGGCCGCACTGGTGGTGGAGGAACCGGCAACACAGTCAGAATCATCCATTCTGGCCGCGCATACTCCACGGAGAGACCGAGCAGATGAAGGTCAGAATCAGAGATCTTCTTCAAGGCCGTGTAGACCTCATGGGGAGGGAATAACCGCTTGTCAGGCTGGAGCGACTTCACCTCCTGCAGAGCGTGAGATAATGCAAGGATTGGAAGCGTGATCACAAACCTCATCCTCGTCCTTCCCTCGCTTGTACTGTACAAACAGCTTGAGGCCCTCCTTCCTTATCTGAGGCTGAGTGGCTCCACATCCGCCGTGGCCCTTCTTGGGCTCGTCTTCCCCAGCATCGTTCTCGTCTTTCGGTTCGTCGGGCTCGCAGATCATCTTGCTTTTGCAAAAATTCCACACGGCTTGCATGCGAGCCTTCGGGTCGCGAATATGCCTGATTCGATCCGCAAACGTTGGATCGGACTTACATGATAACGACGTCCAGACGATGCGGGTGGCGGGGAAGGATATGAAGATCAGAATGTCAGCATGGGCTCGACGACGTGGGACAAAGCGCTGTCTGCATCCCAACGAACAGATTCGACACAAAAAAGGTTACACAGGGGGCTACTTCATCCGAGTATCAAGTGCATTTCTGACATGCCTCTCGGTCTGCGTCACAGTGAGGGCAGCCACGAATCCATGGTTGTAGCTCGAATAGAGCTACAACACTTTCTGTTTTCGCACTCCTCGCTCAGCCCCCCATTTCACCACGCAACCGCGTGTCCAACCATGACCGGACGTCTGTTGTGGTCCATGCGGCGATCAAGCGATCGAAAACGCGCACAGACCTCGTCGCGGGTGGAAGAACGCCTCGATTGTCGAGAACAAACGCAGTGCGGGTTTGGGGTTCTCCATGGGATTGGAGAGAGCCCCCAGAAAATTGGGTGGTGGGGTGCGAAACGAGCAGACGAACGAAGATGTCACTCACGCTGTCAGCCTTCAACCGTCCACAATTTACACAGATGCACTCCAAGATCTTTTTCACTTTCACAATGAAACCTAGAGAGGGATGAAGGAGCTGAGAATGCATATTCCTAGCCACATCCGCTGACGTTGACTCACCAGGATGGAAAACGGGTCTCGCCAGCTCGACATGCCCAAAGTGCCCAGGACACTCAGACATTCCCTCTCCACACGTCTGACACTTGAAGTTGCGATCTATTGTGCCCATGCGGGGGTCCATGAGACCACCCATCTTGGGTTTGTGGGTAGTTTCGTCCATGACCTCAGGATGTTCAATTTTCGCAACGGAGTACGCTTTCTATTGTCAACGATGAGAAACGCGTCCAAGCGGGCGCATTTCTAGAAGATATACGCACTATTTCCTCTGGGGAGAGGATACCAAACTGCACCTCCCGCACCTTGCGGATTGGGGCCGCCGAGTACGCGAACTGGTGACCGAGCATGATGGACGACAGAAAGGGGAAAAGGCCGGCAAGAAAGGGGACAAAAACCGGTCAGAAGAGCTCGCAGACACCACCAGACAGATCAGAGAGCGTCAGCAAGCAGAGAGGCGGGGAAATGAGGAAGATGACCGACGTCGTCGACGTGGTCGAGGACAAGGAGTTGCGGACTCAGCCAACGCCCACTCCGCCGGATCCGCACCTCGTGACGACGCGTCACCACAATGGTCACTCTGCGTCACCGTCACACTGACCCCGCAGTCGCGGGGACGCTGACGGTGACTGGGTCACTGGACGCGCTCAGCTCAGCTCAGGTCAACAATCTCTTTACCTTCGACCACCATGACCTCCTACTTGAGTTCACTGTTTTGGGGCACCTCTCAACTTGACGATGCTGTCGGTAAGCCTGCTCTTGGTCCACCTTTGTGGTGTGAATGGCGCTAACCTATCTCGATCGCTAGACAAGGCGACCTCCGAATTGCTGCCAAGCGGTTCGGAGGACATTGCACTCAACCTCGAGATATGCGACCAAATCCGCTCAAAGTCGGTGCAGCCCAAAGATGCCATGCGTGCGTTGAAGCGTCGCTTAAATCACAAGAACCCGAACGTCCAGCTCCTTGCACTCAGCGTGCGTTCGATTGCCACAACCAAATACAAACCGGTGCTGACCGTCCGCCCCAGTTGACTGACATTTGTATCAAGAACGGCGGTGACCCGTTCCTACACGAAATTGCCTCGAGAGAATTCATGGACAACCTCGTCTCAATACTCAAGATACCTGCCCTGAACCATGATGTCAAGAACAAGATTCTGCGATATATCCAGGACTGGGCTATCGCGTTCGAGGGGAAGCCGAGTCTGAGCTATGTGGGCGAGGTGTACAGGACGCTGCAGCGTGAAGGTGTGTAAGCTCCATCTTAACGAGAAAGCTGTGCCAATGACGCATCCCCTGTAGGTTACAACTTCCCCCCTCGCGACCCCGCCCTGACATCCTCGGCAATGGTTGACACCCAAACCGCGCCGGAATGGATCGACTCGGAGTTGTGCCTTGTCTGCAGAGATCCCTTTACATTCACCAACCGGAAACACCACTGTCGCAACTGCGGCAAGGTTGTTTGTCAACAATGCTCGAGCAAGAACTTGGCTCTCCCTCACTTCGGCATTGCGCAAGAAGTTCGTGTATGTGACCCGTGTTACAGGACGCTCACGAAGAAGAACAAGTACGTGGTTTTTGCTTGTCTCAACATACGATATCACCTCACTAGTTCCCATTGCAGGGCGCACCGACCTTCACAGAGTGTTTCTACCTCACGGCACCGTCAAGCGCGCGACTTCGCCGACGCCGACTTGCAGCGTGCCATTCAACTCTCTTTGGAAGAAGTTGGCGCTGCTGGAGGACGTCGCCCCGGCTACGTTCCCTCTCCATCTTCATGGCAAGTCTCAGAGCCTCCCCTCGTCGACCGTTCCAGTCGTCCCTATGCGGCACCCTCGCGGGACGAGGAAGAGGACGACCCCGAACTCAGAGCAGCAATCGAGGCGAGCCTGCGTGAAGCCAATGCACCTAAACCGAGCGCCCCTATTGTCATCGACGCGTCCGACAGGTATGCGGCGGCAGAGCAGGGTCCTGCCTATGCTCAGTCATACCCACCCTCGAGTGCTACTCCAAAGCCCCGAGCGCCCACGATACCCAACTACGATCTGGAGCCGTTGGAAGCAGATGCAATCATGACCTTCAATCAAACGGTTGAACAGCTGCAAGCCCAGGGCGGAAGAGACATTTCGCGGTACCCTGCAGTAACGGAACTCTACGACAAGGCTAATGCTCTGCGTCCCAAACTGGCCATGAACTTGAACGATACAAGCCGGAAAGAAGGTACGTCTCTTTACGTGTACCACCATGTCACCGAGCATGCACCGATGTTCCAACCACAACAGAGCTTTTGATTGATATGCATGAGAAGCTCTCTCAAGCCGTCAAGCTCTACGACAAGTTGTTGACCGAGCAACTCTCGCGCCCTTCTTGGCGAAGTCCCCCTGCGCGGCAGGATACCTCTAGTGCCGCATATGCCCCACAGTATCAGGCCCCCAGTGCGAGCGCGTACAACCAATGGCAACCAGGAGCACCCGCACAAGTCCAGCAGGTCTCTTCGCCAGTACTCCAAGCGCAGACATCTTCGTACTTCTCCCCGCCGTCCAACCAGCAAGCCAACGGCTCGGCATATGACCCTCACTCGCAGCAAATGTACCAGCCTCAGACAACTCCCATTCTCAGCCCACAAACACCATCGGCAGCCCCACAACGCTACGGACAAGAAGCAGTGCCTTACTCCGCCATGTCTCCGCCCCCTGCTAGCGCCTACAGCGCCGCACCCACCCCTGCTCCTCCCGTCTCGTACCAGCCCGGGCCTCCAGTCACACAAAGTGCTCCTCCGACAACCGCAGCACAGCAAGCCGCGCAGCAGCAGCAGCAACCGCAGCAACAGCCGTACGCGCCCTCGTCGCCATCCCTATCCCGCCACAACACCATCGCCTCCTCGTACCAGCCCGCGCACCCGTCCCAGGCCCCCGCGAACGCGTACCTCGCGCGCTCGAACACGCTCGCGCACGCGCACACCCCGGCGCAGCTGCAACAGCTCCAGCAGACGTCCGTCCCGCTCCCGAGCTTCCCCCAGGTGCCAAGCTCTCCGCCGCAGATGTCCGGGTACGGGGCGTACAGTGCAGGCCCGCCCGAACCGGAGCGGAAGGAGGCGCTGTTGATCGATTTGTGAGCGGCGTAGAGTGAGTGAATACGGCAGGGTGGGTTGCAGGTGGGTTGCAGGTGGATAGGATGTCCGTTTGGTATATTGTATGGAGGACGCGATGGGATGGACGATGATGGGGAGCAGCAGTTCCCGGTATGTGTAGTATCAGCACGGACGGTCTCATGCATAATATGTTAGACTATATCTACGTTCATGGATTATATGGCATTCACGCCCTCTCGAAACGGTGATACAAACGGCTGGACATGATACATTCGTGCGTCTACCTGCCTACTCCTACACGCCCGAGTGCGTTCTGCTTCCTCTTCCCCGTCGCCAACAGCCTCCCTCTTGAGACGTGGTGCTGCTCGAAATCAGGCTTTCGTCTTGGCCGCCTTTAGGGCCCTGTCAACGACCTCCGTCATGGCAATAACACCCTCCTCCTCATGTGTCCTCCCAATCAGCTGCAGCGCGACCGGCATGCCGTGCCACAACTCGGGGTCGTCTGCACAAGCAACAAAAGAACAAAACCTAGTTATTGTGTGCGTGATTCAGAGGTGCGATGAACCACCTACACAGCTTATAGACGGCCTCGTCCTCCTTATTGTAGAACTGGTGCGGCGGCGCGCGTCCGTCGAGCGTCTTATCAGCGAAAGTGACGGGGAAGACCGAGGCCGTGTAGTTCAGGAAGTTGCAGAAACTCGTGTAGAAGCAGTCCCTGGCCGCGCCGCATACGTGGTTAGCTTCGTCTAGAGGTATGCGAGCATCGTGGCGCGTATGTATGTACGCGGCACTCACGAGTTGCAGCCGTGGGGGCACGCGGCGTAGGCCGCCGCCGGACT